>PVIC010030476.1:0-21900 GCA_004025085.1 Thryonomys swinderianus
GGCCCCCATTCCAAATTCTTTTACTATTATCTTTTAAAAATCAGCAAAGTAAAATTAATCAGATTATTAATTAATGATAATGAGTTAATGAGTTAATTATTGTGAAACATTAAAACATGTTGTATTATCTGAATGGAAATTAGAATAATTATTTATGGCTTTGCTAGACTATCTCAGTAATCATAATTACTTTTAGTATGGGTTTATTATGTGCTAGTTTTGTTACCTTATTTATATTTTTTCTAGTTAAAAATTAAACTTGTGACATAATTTGACCCCAAAAATAATATTGATAGAACAAGGTTACCTAAGTAAAACAATGTTAAAAAGTAACATGCCATTGATTTTTTTCCTTATAAATGATCATGCTGTACTACTAATCTAATAATTTCATTTGTATGCCCTTAGGGATTTTATAGACCTGTGATATTTCATAAAATGGGACACATTTGTGAGGATTTGATTATTTTCTCTTGTGGATAGAACTGTAGGCATTTTGGAGCAATATGATGGAAAAAAATAACTGAAGGAAAATGAACTAAAATTATTAACTTACAAAAATGCAGTATGTTTTGTATTTATTCAGTTGAATTCAATAGGAAAAGACAAGTTAAGCTTTGACAGATAAGAGGAAAAGCAGAGCCATGAACATCCACAGAATCCAAAGGGTAGAAAGGACCTAGAGAGGTCATGAAGGTTACCACTTTTGTGGCAGGACCACAGTAAAAACTACCAAGCCCTTCAAATTCCAGCCTAATGCTGAAAACAATACAAAACAAAATAAACTAAGCAAAAAAAACTAAATTCCTCTAGTATGGGAAATAGTGTCCTGAATTATCCCTAACTTTATCCTGATAGTTTCTGCTATTGTATTTTAGGTTTTAATTTTACTATTTATGAGGTACCACTTTGCTAAAAATATGTCAACTATATTCTTCCATAGCATTGTCTTTCCTTCCTTTCCTTCCTTCCTTCTCTTCCTTCTCTTTCTTTCTTTCTTTCTTTCTTTCTTTCTTTCTTTCTTTCTTTCTTTCTTTCTTTCTTTCTTTCTTTCTTTCTTTCCTTTCTTTCTTTCTTTCTTTCTTTCTTTCTTTCTTTCTTTCTTTCTTTCTTTCTTTCTTTCTTTTTCTTTCTTTCTTTCTTTTTCTTCCCTTCCCTTCCTCCCTTCCTCCCTTCCTTCCTTCCTTCCTTCCTTCCTTCTCCCTTTCTTTTTAAATAAAAGAAAGGTATTTTGTTCTGAAAAGTAGCCTTCTATCTTTCTCATTCCATTGCTTTTCTGATACCTGGCAAATGCTAACAAGTTGTTAACATCACCGGAATATGTTCCTGGGCAGAGGAGGGGCAGGCACCCTCAGCACAGGCATTAATGAAATGCAGTGCAGAACCGGTTGTTGACACTCTGCTACTTACCACCACCCCACTTTCTCCAACCTTATCTTCTCATCTTTTTTCTATAACCTTAATTATCCCTGTTCTTCTTAGCCCCTTTTTCTACTTCTTTTATTTTATTTTCTTCAGAAATGTCACGTTGTCATTGATAAGGATCCCCCTGGCTTGGAGAGCAAAAGATCGCACAAAATAAGCCTTGTTACTCAACACGTGCTTATTAGAACCAATGTCATGGACACCAGGTAGAATCTTTTTAGAAATAAAAATTTTGGAATCAGCGTTTCCTGTCCTTAATCAGGACCTGCCTTTTAATCAAACAATAAATTGTTCCCATACACATTCAAGTTTAAGAGCACCTAGATGTCCAGCAGATACCTGAAGCTTCCCATATTTCAAACAACCCATGGCCACACACTCCTCTTGCCTCAGCAAGACTGTTACTGTATAGAAACTCTAACTGAAAGAGAAATCACAGATACACTGCATGGCTTAACTCAGAAACTCATGGGATCTTTTAAAATCTTTTTCATCATCATCCATACACACACACACACACACACACACACACAGTAAGGACAAAATAGTTTTCCAAAAATTTATCTCTATGATGATTACTTGAGGAAATTGTGCATCTCCTGAATGTTCATGCTTTTTTCAACCTTTTTAGTATGACTCCAACACACCTGTGGCACTATACCACAATGATGTGTTTACATCTGTACTCTGATATGAACCAATACCTAAGGATGCCAGAAATTGATCCTTTGTGTCCTTGATATTTCATACAGTAGATGCTAAATATTACTGAATGGATAACAAATATGAACTGTTATGTTTGAAAGAAATAGTAATGATTCATCATATTACTAGAAACCACACATTACTTATATTGACTCTTTCATTAAATGTATTTTGAATAACTATTTTTTCCCCCAGGAATAAATCAGAAGACTAGCAGAAATAGTAAGAAGAACTGAAAGAACTGAGCAAAATTGTTTTTGGATTTAGATTATAGAAAAAATTAACCTACAATTTAAATAAATAAGTAATACAAGTAAATCTTTGATGGAAATTTATGTACAAGTTTTTACATGGACATATGTTGTCATTTGTTTAAATAAGTGCCAGAATACAAAATTTCAAACTATAATTTTCAGAGTAGAGGTCTTTCACTTCCTTTGTTAGATTGATTCCTAGATTTTTCATTTTATTGGATGCTACTGTGAAAGGGATTGACTCTCAAATTTCTCTCTCAGTGAGTCTGCTGTTTGGTATATAAAGGCTGTTGATTTTTGAGCATTGACCTTGTATCCAGCTATGCTGCTAGACTTGGTGACTAAATCTAGCAGTCTTTTGGTTGAGTTTTTAGGATCCTCTCTAAAAAGAATCATGTCATCGGCAAATAATGATAGGTAAGGAAGAAATAATTTCTTCCTTACCTATCTTTATTCCTTTATTTCTTTATCTTACCTAATTGCTATGGCTAATGTTTCCAGTACTATACTGAATGAGAGTAGAGACAGCAGACATCCTTGTCTTGTTCCTGATTTTAGTGTGAAAGCTTTCAGTTTTTGACCATTTAGGATAATGCTGGCTGTTGTCTCATAAAGAGCTTTTATTAGTTTGAGATCAAGTCCATCTATTCCAGTTTCTGTAGGGTTTTGGTCATGACTGGGTGTTGGATTTTGTCAAATGCTTTTTCTGCATCAATTGAGACAACCATATGGATTTTGTTCTTCAGTCCATTAATGTAGTGTATTACATTTTTTGATTTATATAAAAGCTACCAAGAAGCATATGAAGAAATGCTCAACATCTCTGATCATTTGAGAGATACAGATGGAAACAACTCTGAGATTTTGTCTCATTCCACAAAGAATGGCTGCTATCTCGAAATTAGCCAGCAACAAATGCTGGTGAGGTTGTGGAGAAAAAAGGAACGTTTCCCCACTGTTGGTGGGAATGTAGACTGGTACAACCTTTATGGAGATTAGTGTGTAGATTCCTAAAAAAACTAGGATTAGAGGTTCCATTTGACCCTGCTATTGCCCTGCTAGGAAAATATACAAAAGAATTAAAAGAATTATAGTATAGTGACATCTGTGGACCCATGTTTCTAGCAGCTCAGTTTGTGATAGTTCAATCTTGGAAACAACCTATCAAATGGAGACTGGATAAAGAAGATGTGGATAAAGACTGGATAAAGAAGATTTTCTATGAAATGGAGTATTACTCTGCCTTAAAGAATGATAAGTTTGAGTCATTTATACTCAAATGGACGTACCCTCAGGACATACTTATAAGTGAAATAAACAGGTCACAGATGTTTAAATATCACATTTATTCTCTGTTATGAGAAACTGAAGATATTAATGTATTCTAGAATATATGATGGATATTATGAAATAGAAAATATTCAAGGGAAATGTGGTGAAGGGGTGAGTAATGAGGAAAAAAGAAAAAATGTGATGATAAAAAAGGGAAAAGAAAAGCTTATGTATTTAGGCAGTGGGGGTGTGGGGTCAGTAGTGGAATAGGGAAAATTGAGAATTAAATTGTGTCATATACTAGTACAATATATATTGTATATATACAATGTACCAATAAAGATAAGTTTTAAATTATAAATTGATGCTCATCAAGATTAAAAGGTAGCTCTACAAAATCCCATATGAAGTGGACAAAATAAGAAGCTATGCATTGTTTAAAATATTTGGAGCTACATATTTGACAAAGGCATATTATGTAAAATAGATATGAACTCTGAAAACTGAATATTAAAATCAGTTCAATGAAAGTATGGGAAAATGAATAAATACTATACCTAAGAGGATATACAAATGGCAAATAAACACATGAAAAGATATTTAATGTCATTAACCTCTAGAGAAATACCAGTTAAAATTGTAATAGATATGACAACACACCTATCAGAATGGCTAAAATGAAGAATAGCGGCAACATCAAAAGCTGGCAGAGGTGCAGAGATCATTCAAATATTGCTGGTAAGTGTATAAAATTGTGTAGTCACTCTGGACAAGTTTGGCAGTTTTTATCATATCATATCTTAAACATTCATATCAGTTTTTAGAAATAGACTAACCACTATACAGAACATTGATGTCAGAAAAACTCCATAGATAAAGAAAATCTATCTTAACGGACTGACATTTAATATCTCTGCATTGTAGATGACAGAACACATTCAGTAAAATACATCTGGTGTGCTGGTATTAAAAATATATTTCAGCTTATGTGGAACTCCCAGAACTGAACAACAGCATGATTGACAGACATATGAACATCAATAATGTAAGTGATGGTGTTGTAGAATCTGTAAAGTGGTAGAAACGTGCTAGAAGTATTTGCTATTGTTTATCTTATTGCATCATAATAAGGCTGTATAAGTAAAGTTGCTCTAAAACTGAAAAAGTATTATGAATATTTTAAGTATTGACTATTATTGTGATATGACTAAGTTAAATAGAACTAGAGAGGGGAGTGTTTAAGTATTAATTTCTCATTGCTCTCACTAAGCTTTTGAAATGCTATCCATTGGTAACTTCAATTTATTTGATTTTACTTTAGTAAATGCATTTATTTTTTTAAATTGGTGATTCTTTTTGGATTTTACTGAATATAGACTGCAGATTGAAAATTTTAAGAAAATTATTTCACCACAACACAGAGAAGACATTGTTCTGAGGTGTCTTAGGTACATGTTGTTTATGATACCTTCCCTGTGTCCTACTCCTAGTCATCTTCATATCCCAGAATAGTTCTTCAGTTGCTTACTTACCTTAATGGGCCTCATTCACAAGTACAGCCCCTAGTAACTGCTACAAATCTCACTGTTTTATTTCATATCATTTAAAATTAGTCGACATTAAGTAAATGGGATAATAACAAAAACAAAATATCTAAATTAAGAATAAGAAGGAAGCATATTCATGGTCATTTGTCTGCTATATAAATCGTACCAAGAAAAATGATTGAAATAAAAATAATAATAACCCATCCTTTGCTTCTTTACAGGACACATAGTGAAAAACTCCAACAAAACATTATTGAAAATAGTCTGTCAGCATCAAGGAATAGGGCTGTTGGGATAGCAGACAAGAGCCTGTTTATTGCCTCACTTTTATGCTTCAACTCATAGCCTGAATTGTGACTAAGTTCTATTTATGTTCTGTCTCATAATCTCACTTATGGACACATATCCATCTACTTTAGAGTTTAACTGTTTTCAGTGCTGGTCAACAAGTGTCATGATATCTTGTCAACATCTGCAGGCCTCGGAGAAATACATATTTTCCCCAAAACTCTATTAGTCTTGAATGTAGACAGTTCTTACATATTCACACCTGAAGGAATTCTATTTCCTATTTCCAGAAAAGGTCTTTGGATTTTATTTGGTTGGTTTTCTCTGACTTAATCTGTCCTGGAATCTCTGGTTCTTTTCAAATGAAAGATTTCTGGAGCTTTACAATAACAGACATTCTGAAAACAAATTTTCATTTTGACCCCCAAAGTTTTCCCCAAAATATAGGACTAGAGATTCAGGCATGGAATTCTGTGTATTACTATGGGAGTCAGTGTAATTCACACATTGCATTAATTTTTTTTTTTTTTTGAGACAGGGTCTCGCTTTGTAGTTCAGGCTGGCCCTGAGCTCACTATGTAGCCCAGGCAAGCCTCGAACTCAGCAATCCTCCTGTCTCTGCCTCCCGAGTGCTGGGATTACAGGCGTGAGCCACCATGTCCGGCATTGTGGTATGCGGTGTTGATTGTTGGTAGGCGTGTCTCCACGCCCAGCATTATATGTGGTAACCAGGGATTGAACTCAGGACCTTGCACTTGTGAGGCAGGCGCTGGAACCACTGAGCTAACCCTCCGGCCCGAGAAATATGTATTTCTCAACTATTTTTCTCAAGTATTATTTTCAGTAAGAAAAGTGTGCTAGCACACTTTCTTAATCAAAATTGATTATAAATTCTAAAGAACAGGGTTTACTACTGATACATATATATGCCTAACAGTGCTTGAAAGATTACTTTGAACTCTATTTGAAATAGCAGGGCTTACTGAAAAAGAACAAATACACAGAATCAAACCTTGTACCACTTTACTCTTCATAAGCTGTGTGACCATACCAACATTACTTCTCTGAACTTCATTCTTATCATCTGTGAAATAGAGGTAATATTTAGACCTACTTTATACCTTATTGTGAGGGTTAAATTATACAGATAAATTGCCTGCACAGCTGGAATGTAGTAAATGCTAGATAGTTTTTAATTATAGGAACAGAACTGATATACCAAGAAAATAATTTTATTAGCTGATTAAAATTGAGGGTCAGAGAGAAGACATACAGAAATTAAGTAGAGGTCTTTTTGTTGTTTGTTTGCTTGTTTGTTTTTGCAGTTCTGATGATCAGTGCCAGGACCAGAGTCAACATTTGCCTGTAAGGCAAATGCTAACCACTGAGCTAAACCAACAGCACTAAATGGCATCCTGAAGCAGGGATCAGAAACGATTCACTATTCCAGCAACAGCAAAAGATTAAGTGAATGGGAAAAGATATTAATGAGAAAAAGTCTACTATCTTCAGTACTTTCTATGTAATTTGTTGTGCTGAGTTTGTCAAGGGACATGTGGTGTAACAACCCCCAGAGCAGACACTGGTGACGTGTGACTGGAGTAATTAACACTGCAGAAAAATCATCTTGAGTTTTGTATAGTTTTGGTATAAATCATTGAGGATCCAGCATATGTTCTTTCAGAGTTAGTTATAAACTTTTTTTTTTTTTTTTGAGACAGGGTTTCATTGTAGTTCAGGCTGGCCCTCAGCTCACTATATAGCCCAGACAAGCCTCAAACTCAGCAATCCTCCTGTCTCTGCCTCCTGAGTGCTGGGATTACAGGTGTGAGCCACCACGCCCGGCACTGTGGTATGTGGTGTTGATGGCTGGTGGGCATGAGTCACCACGCCCAGCATTCTATGTGGTTACCGGGATTGAACTCAGGACCTCCCACTTGCGAGGCAGGCGCCGGAACCATTGAGCTAAATCTCCGGCCCCAAAATTAGTTATAAACTTTATATAGCACTTAAGCCATTGGGTACTGTATTTGAAAATCTGTGCAGTCTGATGTGCTTTTTTTCCCCAGTAGAGTTAACAAAGGTTGGACAGTGCAGTAAAAAGGGGCTAGATACCTATTTTGAGAATGCTGTGACCCAATATTTATCCAACTACCTAATTTCTTAAAATCCATTTACCTTTAAGGCAGCAAGCTCTTTAATTGTCTTTCATTATAATCTCACGATTTATTGTCATATGTTCCAACAATAGTATATTTACCATCTTATACCTGGATATAATTTATAGCACATCTTACTCCAAGAGATAATATTAGTTTGAAGTTTCAAAGAAAGCCTCTAAAGACAACCATTATTTTGTTTTAATTTCGACGTAATACTTGGACAATCAGTTAAAAATTAGTTTTATCAAATTTATACCAATTACTATAATTAAAAATACACTACTAAAACAAGGATATAATAAAAATTAACATGTGGTTAGGGTAAGTATTCTTAGTAAATTAAATTTTAATGTCTATTATACAAAAAATCAGTATTTTTTCATTTATTTGTTATTGAGGATGTGGTATACTGATTCATATTAATTGCCAAATAACATGGTTACATGCATAGAATTTTGATTTCCAAGATTTAATTAACTGTACTATAAAAACATATACTTAACACAGTAAGCAAAATAAGTTTTTATTGTCTGTTATGAGGAACTCAAAATATTGTGATTCTGTAGAAATCCTAATTGCCAATTATTAATATGTAGAACTCAGAAAAACATTTCATTTACTTAATATGTATGGATTTTAAATGAATTTAAATTTGAAATTTGGGTTAAGGAAGATTTTCAACATATAAAAATTGTAAGAGTGTGAAAAATTCCAGATTAGGTTGATGTCTTTTATAAATCCTTTCTTAATCAAAGGGGAATAGTAGAAATGCATGTATCTGGACTTGGATGGTTTGGGTTTATATCTGAACTCCACCATTTATCAGCAAAATAACCTTGGAAAAGTCACTTGACCTCCTGCACTTTAAGTTTGTCACTTCTAAAATGAGAATAATGTTAATCAATGATGTGTGAGTGTTTACTGAAAATGGTGCCTAAAAAGCCCGAAGCATAGGCTGGATTTACAGTAAGTATTTAAGGCTAGTAACTATAGATACGACAAAATATTAACACTCATAAAAATTCTAATGCCACCTAACAATACCAGAACTGTTAATTAAAGTAATTATCATATGTCAAGATATAATTTGGAGTCATTAGGTAATAACTGGTTCATGACCAATATTCAATCTTAAGCTGGAGCATAAACAAACACTTTTATTTCTGTCAACCATAGTTTTGAGCCAAGTCCCATATTTAACAACAAAGTTATCTGCTAAAGCTCTTGATTTATAGATTCATCTACTTATTCCCCCAGGCATCTACAATCCTCCATAATTGATGTTCTTTTGCCTCTTGAATTTGATTTTCCTCTCCAAAGGGAGCAAAAGGATTGCACATGTGAGTCTTACTTAGTAGATACTTATCTGTCTTGTCTCTTTTATATATCTGAAGAATATTCAGTAAAAATAAAAATGCTTAAGATGATGAGAAGTTTCCAGTAGGGAAAAAGGAAAGAATTATTGTTTCTTTAGAATACATTATTGAGGAACAGTTTCTATCATTTTACACATTAGATGGATTAAACTTTGGTTGGTTATGCACATTTTCAAGGTGGAGATAAAATATCAATCTCAAAGTTATTTGTATGATTGAAAGTAAATAGTATTTAGTTTATAAGCAGTATTTTGTGGGTTTTTTGCAATTTGTATTTGTTAACTTTAGCCACTTGGATAATTGTACTGGTGGTGATGATAAGGATAATGTAGAAAGGAATATAAGTAGAGTTTTGAAATTGAAGGAATGATTTGATTTGATATATTTAGGCTTTATAAAAATTTTCCTAACTAAATGAAGTCGTGTTCTCACATCCCCACATAAAATAGATTTCCAATACAAGTATTTTGCCCTGGAAGATACATATTTTAACATCTAATTATTTAGATGTACCACATAATTGGAAAGCAAGCAGAACAGGACCATAAGTGCAAAAAAAGTGTAAGGAAATGATCTGAGATGTAGCACATATAATACTCATAAAATTGAAGGAGCACAAAGTACGATGTAAATCATTTTACCAAGTCAGATTAAGGTGCTATTACTCACAGTTATGTAATACTATCTATAATTTCTGTGTTAAACTTGACATTATAAATCCTTTAATCTGCGTATTTAAAAGCCGTTCTATGGCTCATTTTTCAAACAGATTCCCGTTAACACATTTACTGTTAATGAACCACTAACGTGTTCTCTCTTTCTTAGATAAACGCTGTTGACCAACATTATTATTTGCTCTTCATATAATTATTTTTTTGGCTTTTTAATTTAATTGCTTCAATAAAAAATACGCCAATAATGCATTTTTAATTACACTTCCCAGGTGACCTATGTAAAAAGAGGTTTTATAATGAAGCCACAATAATTAGCCTGTCACAGTCCAGTTTGGGGCTATTGTCTAGTTGTCCTTTCCATGGCTTGTTGTGGCATGACTAGAATTCTAAATAACTTGTGTATTATCTCCCATAATACTTAGGAAGGTATTAAAAATGTGTGCAATACTGGCAGAAGCAGGCTTTCTAATTATTGTCAGCTATTTCTAGTGTGACGTGGTAAATTCCCTTGAGAACAGAAACAACAGCCCACTTCAGGGCTTGTAATAGGCCCTAGAGCCTAAGTAGTTGTAGACAGAGCTGTTTCCCTCCGGATAGATAATTGGTTTACATAGCAGCTCAACATCTGAACCAAATCCATTTTTTTTCCTATTGTGATTTCACTGTTTACTCTAATATACATAAACTATTTTGTTATATTAAATAGTGTATGACTCGTTCTTTGATAGCTGAGTAAATTTGCATGTTCTGCCTCACCTGGAATACTAATGACTATTATGTCTGCCCACTTTTCAAGCATGAAATATTAAATATTTGGTTTGTTGAGTATACATGCTTACTATAAATAATGCTGTCTGGCAACTTTTAGGCACGATTATCCTTTTGTTTCATTTTTTTACTTAAGCGACATGCTTTCATTTAAAGAGAAATTCTGCTGATCCCCAGTAAATTTAAGGCTGTCCTAATAAAAGCTGGACAGTCAATGGAGAAACACTTGTTAATGTGTGCATTCTACAGTTTATAGGAGGATAGTGACAGCTTGTGATGCAAAGAAAGAAAGTATATTAGATTCTCTTGAGTATGCAGTATTTTGACTTAGGACAATAAGTAAATGCATTATGGTATATTGAAATTTCTGTTAGACTCAATTCATTGTATCTGTTCCTTTCTAATTGATAAACTGCTAATGCTAAGTTTTGTCTCAAATTTCACTGTAAATAGTTTACTTCTATATTTTCAGTAAATGCTCAAGCCATCAAAGTTTTCTTTAGCACCAAAGGGAATGAAGGTAAGGAATGGTGCACAGAGGAAGGGAATCTTGAAGCACACTTGTTTTCTTTGTACTCCTGGTTTCCAGCCCTCAGCCTTCTGTCTTCAATGGCACAGTTACTAGAATAAGCCAATGTCTTCTGTTTTCACCCTAAAGCATGGGTGGTTTCTCTGTATGCTCTCCTCAATGCAGCCTTGTGGAGGAATTTGTTAATATTCTGGAAGAGTTTGGTTTACTCTCAGTACTTCTTATAACAAAGCACTTTAGATAGTTTTTGTGTGATATGCATGATATGATTGTTTGTCCAATTTGTGTGATGTCATGAATAGGCACAGAGATTTTTTTACACTGTGTCATTCTGTTTTTTTTTTTTTATTTTCACAGAAGTATTATCTTCCATGAGTAAGAATGCACGGTGGGAACTATGTCTTGCATCAAATTCATTGCTTTTCCTATGTTTTGATAATCTTTTCTAACAGAAAAAGATGCTTCTCTATCTCACAGTGATGGAGCAGGTAGTTCCACAACTCAGGCAAATGCCTTCGTCCCTTCGAGCCTCAGTTCTTTCATCCGTAACAAGAGTGGAATAAATAACATCAGTTTCAAAAAGAGTAAAACTAGATTAAACTTCAACACACAGCCTCAAAATAGGGTGAACAACAAATGTTATTGCATTTCATTACCTTTTATTTTTTCAATGTCCAGTTCTTTTCTTATGAGCTCCAAATATTATATGAATAGATGTAGGGCTAGAATTTAGAGTTATAAATCTATTATTTTTTGCAAAACCACCTTCAAATACTGTATATCTCTTACATTTGATGCCTTATATAATGTACTTATCTATTGCATTTTGACTATTAAATACCTTTGTTACAGTTTAATAAAAGTTCAGTATGGATCAAACCACATATATGTATGCAGTGATAAACATCTAGAAAAAATGAAAGCAAAGACAGAGGAGTTTTCTTCATGTATCATATACAAATATCAAAACATATAATATACATAAATATATACTTCCTTAGAAAAGCAGAAGAAGAAGTAAAAAATGCAGTCATGTAAATGGTCAAATATCACCCTTTGGCATTTTAATAAACTGTTACTTAGATAGAAATATCGAGCTATTACTAATGGCTATTAATGTGTACATGCTTCATGTAATTTTATAGTATCTTATTTTAATATCTGTAATTTTAATGAATTGCAATTTAGGAAAGAAACAATTTTCATTTACTCTATATAACATAATTATGGATCAAATTAACCCCACACTAGTCTTAATTACATTTAGTTTCATTTGGCTGATCAAGCAATTAACGTGCCACTGTATTTTGGAAGTAAAAACCAAGTTGTTATGTTCTTTTCTTCCAAAAAACATGTACTTGTTTATTTCAGGTTTAGAGCCCTTGTGAAATTGTGAAATTATTTCTTGGAGAGCCTGCTTTTTTTTCCTTTTTTGTTTTTATTCTCCTTTATTTTTTGTTTATTTGCTTTACTGCAGGTTTGCTACGTTGCTGCAGAGGGCAGGTATAATGAGGAAGGACTGCACCTGGGGTCCTCTTTATGCTCCTGCTTCATACGCTCCTCCCTTCCACCCTTTATCTGCTCCATTTGGACAGGTTTCCTGCATTTTGCTTTTAATCAGAACTAGTTTCAGGTTTGCTGTTACTTGTGATTAAACAGCCTCTTTATCACACGTACATTTCCCTTCCCTTCATATATTTTTATCTTTACAGTTTTCTTTAGAAGAGAATGATTTGTCGGGAAGTGACCATCTTTTTACTCCTTTAGCTAAGTTTTATTTGCAAGGAGCATAATTTTAACAGCAATAAAAAATATTGCGTTTAATAATAATGGCATTCAGGACCATAGGCGTATGACTGCAACTAATCCTTTTCAACTAATTGAAAAGGAAAATGGCCCTTTGCAATATGTGTGTATTGTGAATAATCCTAATTAAGATAATGCAAGGTTATTTTAGCTCAGTTCAGAGGCAGAGTACAGTCTCCGAAAAACAGCTTAGCTAAAGAGGAGTCCATTTAGAATTACCTTGGAACCTGTGAGAACCTGTGAGCTTCAAGTAATGAGTTCCCCCGAAGAGAGGTCCTTTGGAAATCACAGGTTCCCGCCGCATTTAAACTGACACAAGACTATAAGGGCCCCATGCTGTGATGGTACTGATACTTCCAGCAGGGAAAATTAATTTCTGAAACACAAATGATGTCCATGATGGACTATAGCTCAGAAGAGCTAAATGTAAAATCTATGATGAAACTCTATGCAGGTGTATTACCTGCTTGTTTTCCTGAGGTGGTCCTTTTCTATTTTCTGATGTGTGCGTTTTCCCCTCATCAGTCTGGAGAACGACAATAGCATCTCTTTGTTTTCTGTGACATTTCATATAGTGAATGGGTTTGTCGGATTGCATCCATCACATCTGATTACATTTTATCATGTCAAAAAATAATGAAGAATAAGGAATTATTCTACTTTGTATGGAGAGATACAGGATTCATTGGCCATCAGCTCTCCCAGATAAATATTCCTTCTTGTGTATCCTGATGGAAACAAAAGTATATTAGAGTAATAAAATAAAGAAAACCAATAATGCCTGACAATTTAAACAATACATGTGTGCTCCCCGTAACTAATTTTATTTCACTTGCCTGACAAAAAAATTATACTGTGTGTCCAGCTCTATTAGAGATTTATTGCTTTTTAATGAATTATTGCTAAATTTTGATAGATTAAATGTTTTATTACTAATTTAAACAAGTTTTTGAGAAATTATATATTATTTACAATAAGATTTTATATTACCTTCCTTTTTAAATTTACTTCAGCAAAGTAATGCAAGCATAGGCATTATCAATAAATAGTGTATATAGTTAATAAGAGTGTATCAATTATTTAAAATCAGCTAAGAAAGTAGTGATGGAAAGTGTCCAACAAATTTAATCTGTCACTTGAAAGAAGGAAAAAAAACTCTAGGAATTCTATTTTCTTTTAATGATTTGTACAGACAAGAAGGAACACCCCTACGCTTGAATAAGTTGTGGTTATTTCTCTTTTCAACGAGGGAGAACATGGCTACATGGAATTGTGAGTTGTGTCAGTTTAATTAGAAAAAAAATTCCTTATGATTTGGGGACTGAAGATTTGCTGTTGTACGAGTGTTATGAGTAAGTGGTCATGATTCCATAGTTAGGGTACTAAATAATTCTTATTTAAATGCAGGACTCTGAAAGAAAGGCTAAAGTTTTTTTTTTTTTTTTTTTGAGACAGGGTCTCACTGACCCTGAACTCACTAAATAGCCCAGGCAAGCCTCAAACTCAGCAATCCTCCTGTCTCTGCCTCCTGAGTGCTGGAATCACACGTGTGAGCCACCATGCCCAGCGCTAAAGTATTGATTAGTAGAGGCAATGATCATTTGTATTAGCCAGTAATTCTGTTTGGTTATTTTTCTGGTTTGGAAAATGTTCTTGTTGTGTCTCTGTTTAGATATGATTGTGGGATAATTGCACTTTTGTCCTGTTACATCATGATCACACAGTGGTCTTGTCTTATGTCGATAGTCTGGTCAGTCATAAATACTAAACAGAAAAAAAAAAAACAGGGCTTAACTGATACACTGGACCAGGTTACAGAAACACCAAGGTCCAGCAGATACCTACCACCAGCTCCTGTTCATACAGTCTGCTTCTTCCCTTTCTCAGTTCTGTGTTTCTCTATTTCAACCACATATCCTAGAAAAAGAAGTAGGAGATTTCTATTTCTTTGTCTCTACACACATTTAGTAGATAACTCATCTGAACTTATGGGCACCTCTTCTGTGCCATAAGTACTTGTAAGCCCTATCTTTAAATCTAGGTCTTTTTTATTACCTTATCACAACTGCCAACTCAAATTTAAATTGTCTAAAATAAATCTCTGAAACTACACATTTAGATCTGTTGATCCAGACACCTGGATTCCCACCTTTTTCTCCAAGTATCATTAGATCTTGATGATTCTACTTTCCAAACTTTCCAATCTCTGTCACATAGAAAAGGCTCAATAAATCTTTGTTGAATTTATTCACAACAAGTTAGTAATTGTTAAATATGAAAGATATAGTCAGTTTAGGATATTTCATCTCTACCTAAGTAGAGATACAATCAAACCTTGGAATGAAAGTAACATTGTCCATGCTGAGTGTCCTCTGCATGAGCAAACATTTCTTAAAAGATTTAACTTGATAAATTAGTGACATCTTGCAATATGATGGTATGCCATGTCACACTAAAGATGACATGACCACACCTGGGTATTTTTCCCACACTGCTATGATATAGAAGTGTTTTAGATCATGAGTAGAATGGATTATTCTTGCAAACCCAAGTTTTACTGTATTCTTGTATTTTTCCAGGCAGCCTAGAATTTGGGACTTTTGTACTTCATTGAAAAGTATTATGTCACAAGTATATGGATTTTTTAAATCAAAGAAGAATGAGTTTGAATCTGTGTTTTGTTTTTAGTGTTATTTTTTTTCAATTTGTTAAAATTCTGTTCAGTATGTATATTATCTAACTTACAAGGTTATTGTGAATATTTTATAGCTTAACACATGTAATCTGGTAAGTTAACAAGTAGGTTATGTACATTTCTCTATCATTTTTCTTCAATTTCTCCACCTCTGTGCAAAACCATATTGTTTTACATACCACAAACATTGCAAACAGCATGCTAAGGAGCAGTTTTCTGATGAATTTCTGTGGAAGCTCTGGTGAGATGTGACATCATGTTAAAATGAAGCTGTGATCACAAGTGAGATGAATCAAGCTCAAAGTAGTATGATTTTTAGATTGAAACTCGAGCTGCCAAGTAGGATTGGATTAGTTAGCCAGAAGAGTTGGAGCTAAGCAAGTCAACATTAAAAACCAGTTACGAAAACTAGGTAGGACTCAGGCTGCGTTGAAGGAAATCTTTACATGTACAGGTCAACTAAGCAGGGTTCCCTCAGTGTCAAATTTCCTGTGTTTTGTAATTTTGGAGAGGCTGAAAAGATCAAGCAAGGTCTTGTTCGGATAGCACAAAAATGAAAATTCAAAATAGCTGCTTGGTTACACTGGTATTAGAAGACTGGAAAGACAACAGGAAGATGTTGAGGTAATCCAGAGTATCTGCACAGGTCAACTACTTCTCTATAAATAGGAGCAGACAGGGAGATGAGGTTAGAGGCACCAAAAGCACTCAAAAAGCCTTATTGCTTCTCCAATCCTGACATCCTAGGTTCTGGAGATGAGAGTCTCTGAACACCAAACCTTCCCTTCTATACTGTACTTTTTGACAATGGGACAGAGCTCTGGTGACTTTCCCCTCTTCTTTGCCAGCTGTTTACTTGCTAATTCTGTACAACTAAGAGTTGGAAAGGAAGCTTTCTTTAACCTACTTTTATGACCTTTCCATTGTCAACATCCCAGCAATTGCCCCTCACTTTGCACAAATGGGTTCATTTTCCAGTTTGTTCAGCTTCCTTCTAGAGCTCTGATTGTGTCCTCTCAGAGTTAGCAGTACTAGGTGGAAAGCCTTCCTTCTTCAGAAGGGGCTCGGTGCTGTAGGAGTCCTGCTCCAACTTCCAGGGTCTAATTCTCCCAACCGCTCCCCTCTGCTTCCCTTGCAGAAGTGCTCTCAGACCATTGTTACTTCTAAGTTTTCTTAGTGATTTTTTTTTTTTTTTTTTTTTTGGAGACAGGGTCTCGCTTTGTAGTTCAGGCTAGCTCTGAGCTCACGATGTAGTCCAGGCAAGCCTCGAACTCAGCAATCCTCCTGCCTCTGCCTCCTGAGTACTGAGATTACAGGCGTGAGCCACCACGCCTGGCACTGTGGTATGTGGTATTGATTGCTGGTGGGCGTGAGTTACCGCGGCCAGCATTCTATGTGGTTACCGGGATCAAACTCAGGACCTTGCGCTTGCGAGGCAGGCACTGGAACCACTGAGCTAACCCTCCAGCCCCTTAGTGATTTTTTTTTCCATCCTCAAATGTCCATTTAACCCATTTTCTGTTTCTGTTTTCTTCACTAGACCCTGGCCAATAGATTCTCTCACGCCCTTGTGATATTTTTTGATTTGCCCACAAAAAGTTGATGTGTTGAGATTTTCCCTTAACTCTTGTATAAACCAGGTGTCTTGGAGTGAGAACTGGGGAGTGAGTGAGGGAGTTTTATGTCCCTGGAAGTATCTCAGAGGAAAACCATTCTGAGCTCATTCTTAACATTTACCATGACCATCATTCTTTGTTCACTGGCAACTCTTCTTTGTGTGCTGCACGCTCCAGAAGATATAAATTTCATGGCAGTAGCTAGCCTGGCACAGTAGCCCTTATTAATTATCCAGTAACAAATCAAGTAAATAGAGCCTGGGAGTGTTTTCATGTCTTGGTGAGATCATTACCTATATCCAATATTATCACTCATGAAACCCTATACTTGAAACGCAATTCTTTGGCATGACTAATCACTAAAGAAGTCATGCAATGGTTTCTTTGTGACTGGAATGATATTTAACTTTGAAAAGAATCTGAGGTACATATTGGGACATTTCTTAGGTATTAAAAAAAGAAACGGACTCTGCATTGACACTGACAAATTCTGAAGCAAGAACAAAATCTATTCCTTATATTTTCTATTTACTTGAAATATGTGTAAAAATGAATTCATATATAGATTGAAAATCTTTGCCAATCTTTACACAAAGAGCACAATCTTTATCAAAAGTATTTTTTTTACTTAAAATTATTTGAAAAGAATAGTTTGGAAAATGAATTTTGTTATCTACTTAATTATGCAATTAGCAACTTAAGTAATTTGTTCAAATTTCAAAAGTATGTCAAAAAGAATTAGAGCATTAATAATATGTATGTTTTAAGCATGAGCACATTTTACATATGATATGTATGAAACGACAAGGTTTTTTTAGTGGCTTAGAGAAATTAATTCATTAAGACACTAATTACAAGAAGTTATGTGAAATGACTGTTCTTAAAAGTGTGCAGGTATCAGGATCAGTTACATCTGAGTGCTACATGCTTATATGCCTTTGTGGGAGTTTTCAAAGCATTTCCATATATTTATTTCATTGATCTAGAATATATGCATACACACATATGGAAAACTTTGCAGAATCCCTTTTATATTTAGTTTTCCATGACAACATATCATATATCAATTTTTTATAGTTTTGTAATTACTGGATAAGCCCAATCTATAGGGTTAACATTATTATGATTATACCTCTGTCAGCTTGGATACTGAGTCTTTAGCTAGAATAAAAGGATGGAGCCAGGGATTTTTTTTTTTTTTTGAGACAGGATCTCACTTTGTAGTTCAGGCTGGCCTTGAGCTCACTATATAGCCCAGGGAAGCCTTGAACTCAGCAGTCCTCCTACTTCTGCTTCCTGAGTGCTGGTATTACAGGCATGAGTCGCCAGGGACAGACTGGTTACAGGGATTAAACCAGGGGCCTTGCACTTGCTAGGCAGACACAAGAACTACTGAGCTAAATCTTCAGCCAAAGCAAGTAAAATATTGTTTGTTTGTTTGTTTTTTTGGGACAGGGTTTCACTTTGTAGTTCGGGCTGGCCCTGAGCTCACTATGTAGCCCAGGCAAGCCTGGAACTCAGCAATCCTCCTGCCTCTGCCTCCCGAGTGCTGGGATTACAGGCATGAACCACCAGGCCCGGCACTGTGGTATTGATGGCTGGTGGGCGTGAGTCACCATGCCCAGCATTGTATGTGGTTACCAGGATCAAACTCAGGACCTTGCACTTGTGAGGCAGACGCCGGAACCACTGAGCTAAATCTCCGGCCCAGCAAATAAATTTTTATTGGAGACTGATTAGAACCATTCAATTAGCCTTATAACTATATTTGATAATGGCAATGTGTCACAAATAAACTTGGTTCTAGTGATGCTGACATTACTTTTTCTATTGTCAGTTGCCTGCTGCTAGGAGTCCTGCCTCCCTTGACCTGCTGCCCTTGGTGGCTTACTGCTCTTAAGTTTTGATTTTGCTTCCTCTCTGTCTGGTTAAACAAATGAATTAGGGCCTCCATAAATCTGCTGAATAATGCCTAGGGTATATTTACATGGATGAAATAATTGGACATATTCAAAAGGAAAAATGAGCTAGATTTGTTTCCGAGTGTGTAATTAAACCTAGCTTACATCGGGTAGGCATGGATGAAGAAACTGAATGGCCTTGTTCAGAGATGCTCTTAGTCCAGGTTCTTTTGTGATATCAAGTATCCATTAGAGAAGAAAATTGGTGGGGAATCAAATCTTGTTAGTATTGACCTGAATAATAGAGAAACCTAAGCAGTTGTATGAACATATGCTTTGGTTTCACATATTTTTCTGTAACTACATGAAGTAAGATAGATGGCAAAATAACAAGATACTCAGGACTTGAGCAAATGCTCCAAGGCATGATTCTGGAAGGAAGAATATTGGGGGTTATTGACAGTAAGGAGAATAAATTTGCCTGGACTAGAGAGTTAGCATATTTATAGATTGAACACAAAAAAGAATAAAAGAATAAAAACATCACCAATTTTATTCAGAGAGGATAATAATTCATTTCACTTATAAACTTGCAGAATGAGAGAAATTCTAGTCTTCCAAAATGTGCACCTTCCATTGAATTTGTTTTCATGATACATGCTGGGCAAAAAGTGAAGACCTTTGAAGCCACTGAGAGTAGGAGTTAGTCATTAAAAAATAAAACCTTAGAGGAATTGAAGTTTATGCTAGCTTACCAGATATTTTTAAGAGTTTGTTGCATGGATAATTTGTAAAAATTGTAAGGAATAACTTGTGGAAGTTTGTAAGATCCTTACCAATGTCAGCTCTACTTTACTAAGACAAGATTCCTGAGGAAAATGACCCATGGAGGAGATGCTTACTTTACCTCATGGTTTCAGAGGTTTTGGTTCATGGTTCCATTGCTACCGACAATGTACATCATGGTGAAAGAGTGGTAGAGCAAACCTGCTCACCTTCTGGTATTTGGGGACATGAACATACATGTGAAAGTACACACAGGCAAGTGAGGGAGACAAGCAGACAAAGGGGGCCAGGCATAGTCCCCAAGGAAGGTCAGCAGGACAAACTGCCTTTACTTAGGTAGCTATCACATCACAACAAGGCTATCAAATTATAAATCTGTCTGTTCAGTGATGAAACTAGAGCCCTAAAATCCAGTCAACTTTCCAAAGCCCAACCTCTAAACACTGATACACGGGCAACTAAATGTTCGAGCCATGAACTCTGAGTGGTGTCTCCAATCATACTGTAACATTAATGATTAAAGTTATTTAATTTTCAAGTAAACATGAGGGGATGTATAGTTATGTGAAAAATTATAAACTTCTATAGTCACCTGCAGTGTGTAAATTGAGAATAATACTCTTGGTTCAGTAATATTTGGTGGCAAATGAAGTCTTTTCAGACTCTTACAGTGAAGTATTGAAATTTTCTAAATGTTGTATGGGACAAATATAAAAGTTTCTGCTGCTATTGGAGCCCCACACCAGTGCCAGCAGAATACAGGAAAGTGATTTAAATAAAAATCTTATTTCTTGCAATTTTAGGAGCTGGGAGCTTGAGATCAGGGTACCAATGTGCTTGTATCTTGGTGAAACCCTTTTCCTCAATTCATTTGTGCTTTGCTTCTCCTTGGATTATCATACAGCAGAGAGGCAGAAAGAAAAAATAGATCATCTCTCTCATATCTCCTCTTGTAAGGACACCAGCTCAATTCATGAGGGCTCCACTTTCATAACTTGTAACTTACTGAAGACCCCATCTTGCAGTAGATCCCATCTTATGTTGGAGAGTAGGATTTCAACCTCTAATGGGGTGACATAAAATTCAGTCCATAACATCAGCCAATGCTTTTCAGGAAAGACAGAAAATAGTACATGTATCAAGGCTTAGGCCTTTCTCAGAGAAACATATATTTCTGTGGCTTGGTGTGAATCTCAGCCAGAACAAATTTTTATTAGCTACATCTTTTAGAACCGTAGGGTATCAAAATGGGACAGAGGCATCAAAGAATTTGATCCCATGAGTCAAAGTCCCAGTTTCTTCCAATAGGCTCTGAGGTAATACTTCAGCTTATGATTAAATACCTAGAGTGACAAAAGTTTCATCATCGTTTGAGGTACTTTTGATGGGAACCAACATTATGACTGTGACCTCATGAAGCAAGAACAAGGATAATTCCATTTATGTGGAAAGACTGCTACGTCATAACAACTTTGAGTATTTCTATAGAAACTATCCAAGGAAATATTTTCTACCTTCATTCAGAATTTCAAGTTCCTTAGGCATTCTTATCAATTGTTTTAGAAGGAGAAAGAGGTTTTTTTTTTCTATTTATTTGCCTTTATGCTTAACTCCCATATTGAAAACATTGTCAGCAGTATCTTTTTAATTATTGTTTTCAGTGTTTCTGAAGTGGTGTTTTAGGAACACCATTCTCACGTGAATATTGTATGAAAAATAATTTGGAAGCTCAAATACATTTTGAAAAATGTATAATTCTAATGCTTGTCATGGTATTCACAGTGAATATTGCCATACTAAAATCTTTAAGTCCTTGACAAAAGTAACCCGCTTTGATTTATCTAACATAGCATTTCCCAAATAGATTTTACCATAGAATTCTTTTTTTTTGTTGTTGTTGTTTTTTTGCGACAGGGTCTCGCTTTGTAGTTCAGGCTGGCCCTGAGCCCACTATGGTGCCCAGGCAAGCCGCCGTGAACTCAGCAATCCTCCTGTCTCTGCCTCCCGAGTGCTGGGATTACAGGCGTGAGCCACCACGCCCAGCATTATATGTGGTAACCGGGGATCGAACTCAGGTCCTTATGCTTGCAAGGCAG
>PVIC010030477.1:8756-21980 GCA_004025085.1 Thryonomys swinderianus
CAAGGCTCATACTGTTAAAATTAGCATAGATTAAAATTTAATTTCATTTGGAGCGCTTTCTCGAAGCTCTGGAGAGAACTGGGAAACGCTGAAAGATCGCAAAGGCAGCCTGTGGCTGGGCAGGGCCGGGAGGGGTCTCCACTGTCCACTCTGCGTCCTTTCAAACACGCCTCTCCACTTGGGAGCCCTGTCTCTGGCGCTTTCTGTTTCCGCTGACAGATGCCAGGAGTGCCCATCAGGCAAGCAGTGAAGTTCTAGAGACCAAGCAGCATCGAATAAAGTCAGTTCTGCCAACGTGGACGGAAAGTGCTGCGCAGGGTAGACTCCGCGCCAAGGGCAGCAAAGCCGGCCCATGGCGCTTGCTCTGCGCGGTCTCAAAGCAACAGGTTGGGAAGAGATGTCTCTCGGGGTCCTCCCTCCTCACCGAGGCTCCTTCCGGCGCGTTTCCGGAAGCAGCTCAGCAGGGGTTCGCGGTGAGGGCAGAGTCACAGGCGAGGTCAGGCGCCGCCACCTCGAGTGTATCCTGAGGACGGCGGCGGCTCTCGACGCCCCAGTGGTGCTGGGAACTCAGAGGCATCACGGGAGAATGAGGGGACTGAACGAAGCCGGAAACAGGCGGGAAGAGAAGCGGACAGGGAAAGGGAAGCCCACACTCACATGGCCGTGCAGTCAAACTCTGCTTACAGCGCTGTGCGCTGAGAGAGGGTCCAAAATGACAACTCTGCCACCTAGGGTGCTTAGCAAGGGCGCTATGCAACAGCAGCCTGCAGCCAGTCCTGGGAAGTGCCCGTACCTCTCATCCCAGCACCTGGGAAGCTGAGACAGGAAAATCTCCCTGGTGTTGAGGCTAGCTTGGCTACATAGTGAGACTGTCAAAAAAGCAAAAACTAAGAGTAGTGTGCAAAAAACCACACAGTTGCTATGTGCCTGGTGATATATATACAATGTTGATTAGCTGTACCTTAAGGGAAAATTTATGTTGTACCCTTAATCCACACGTTGTTGGGGTTTTTTTGTTTGTTTTTTTTTAGACAGGTTCTCACTGTATAGTCCAGGCTGGCCCTGAGCTCACTAGGTATCCCAGGCAAGCCTGGAACTCAGCAGTCCTCCTGCCTCTTTGTCCCCCAAGTGCTGGGATGACAGGCATGAGCCACCACGCCCAGCACTGTGGTGTGTAGTACTGATTGCTGGTGGGTGTGAGTCACCACACCCAGTATTGTTGTATGTGGTTACCAGGGATCGAACAGGGACCTTGTACTTGCTAGGCAGGCACCGGAACCACTGAGCTAAATCTCCAGCCATAATCCAAGTATTTTTAATTATACCAACTTATACCAAGAAAATGTGTAACTGCATGTGTTGACTGCAGTATGGGAAGGACCCACACTTTGAAGTCTCTCAGACCTTCAGAATCTTGCTAGAAACTTAAGTACTTTTTATAGGAACAATGTACAGTATCTTGGAACTTTAGCTTCTTTATTCAAAGGGAAGATTTTATGAGTTTTAGAGCTGGTGTATAAAATACCAGGCAGCGTCAGATGGGAATTGTCAAAACCACTGCTGCCTGGCTCGTAGGCTGCTGTCCTCCACTTGGTAATTCTCTGAATTTTAGATTGTTAGGCCGCACAGCCCACGGCTCTATTTTGGCTACCTAGAAGAGAACCGAGGTGCGAAAAGGGCTAAGATAGACTGTCCTCGGGATTCTAGGACATTTTTCCTAGACCGGAGACGAGCTGCACTGAATTATTCATGTCCTCTTAGCAGCTCTCCCTGTGACCACAGATCTTTCCCTGCTAGGAGCAAAGGTCTGCGATCCGGAGCCGATGCTCCGCATGGGTGGAACACAGGCCTTGCAGGCCAGCGCCTGCTTTAATTTCAGCTGTGACCTTAGGCGTTGGTGACGCTGGGCAAGTTCACCTTGCCCCTTGGTTGCTGCTTCACAGGGCTGGGACGAAGGACAGAAACCGCTTCAGAAGGCCCTGAGAATAGCACCTGATACACAGCAAGAATTAAACAACGGTAGGTGGTGGTCTTGTCGTTTTCACTGTGATTTTCCAATTGTTATGACACAGGGAGCAGATGCTCCCTTTGATCTCACTAACCCACTGAGGCACTGGAATTTTTTTTTCAGCCACTCCAAGCCAATGACCTTATTTCTGCCTTGAAAACGAAGTTGAGGTTCACTAAGGCATAAGTACCCAAAGATGGCAAGAGGTGGCACGCTGTGGGCTTCTCTGTGACCACCTGGAGAGCCATCTCTTGTCCTCCAGCTTCGCCCTGGCAGGACGCAGTGTTCTCCCCGCTGGAGTCACATTAGCAAGGCCCACAGAGCCTTGACGGGCCTCGAGGACTGTAAGCAGCACACTCCTGTCTGGTTTCGTTATGTTGAGACAAGATGTCCCTATTTAGTCCTGGCTGCCCTAGAACTCACAGTGACCACCCTGCCTCAGCCTTCAGGGTGACAGGCGTGTGCGCCACAGGGGCCCATCTCTGTTCTCTGTATATTACCCAGCCTCGGGCCTTCTGTTCCGCAGCAGCAGCACCGCTGGGTCGAGACAGACGCCCACCGTCACCCCACCATCCGGCTCCACTCCAGACTGGCTGGCGTGGGGGACAGTGTCACCGTTCATCCAGCCTCTGCTCCCGACATCCGGGGAAGCCAGACAACAGCGTCCCCTCTTTTGCAGCAAGAAACAAGCCTGGAAGGTCCCGTATGTGACTCAGAACATCACCAACGGACCCGGGTCCTGACAGCGCAAAACAGACCAGAAACAGATTACCAAAGAGCGACAACAGGCCTGTGTGGGCGGTATCACCGGAGTGGAGCCGTGGGCGGCTCCGCTGCCAGCCACCTCCTCCTCCCTCCCTTTGTCCCAAGTCACCGGCAGGGACGCAGGGCCTGGCAGGGTTGGCTGTGACCATGCAGCACCAAGGGGCCTGCACTCACAAGGGCCCCCGCTTGGTTTGGTTTTCTAATCTTATTTTAGTTTTTGAAAAATTTTTAATTTTTATTGCTACATGTTTGCAGTACATAGTGATTACATTTATTCTGAGGTTTTAAAATTATGTTTATCTTTTTTCTGAGACAGTCTACCTACTCCAGGCTGCCCCTGAACTTGTAGTGATCCTCCTGCTTCAGCCTTCCACCTGCTGGGATTACAGGCATGAACCACCATGCCTGCCTTAGTTAACAATCTTTTTTTAAATTAATTTTTATCTTTATCGGTACAGTGTATGTACACATCATGATCACACCCAATATTGGGAATTTGTACCAGTTTAAGACACAAACTAATTCTCAGGTTTAACAATCTTAATTAGCCTCCTTTCTAGTTCTGAATAGGGCAATACTTCACCGCCCAGTCTAGAAGAGAGAGTCAATGTCCTGATGGGGTGGGCAGATTAGGCTGGTTTTATAGACAGAAAGGCTGAAGTGAACAAAAACAAAAAACAAAAGTAGAATAGTGGTTTCAGGTTATTTTCCATGTAGGGTGGGAAAGGAAGATAGACCAGTAAGAAAATAGTTGCCTGCTTCTCATCAGATCACCTTTTTTTCCTAATGATTAGGGCAGAGGGCTCCAGACGGCTGAGCCAAGAGGCCAGGCTGGCCTACAAAGTGGGTTCAAAGCCAGCCAGAACTGCACAGTGAAACCCTGTCTCAAAAAGACAAAAAGGGCAGAGGGACTTCATTCCTTCATTATTGTGCCAACTGAAAATGGCCAGTTTGGGAAACTTGGCTGTAAATTCTGTTTCCAACGCTGATTTCTTGCAAGGATGTAGAACAGCTTCCTCTCAGGTTGGCGATGACGATGAACTTTAGCATGGTGACTCCACTTTGACATCTGGTCTCATTAGCTGGGCCCAGTGTAGGAGCCTACTCCAAAATGGTGTGCTCTTGACATTTTTCTTCAGAATGTCAAAATGAAGTTTGAAAAAAGATGTCCCAAAATGCAGTTTTCCTCTGACAAAATAAAATATTTTCAACACGTTTCAACATTTCCACCTTCAGGGTCTGGCTGTGAGCTAAATGTTTGGGATCCAAAGAGGAGCACCACGAGTTTAAGCCCAGCCTGAGCAAGACAACAATTTAGCAAGAGCCTGGTTAAAAATGAAAGAGGGGCTGGGGAGGGGGCGAGCCCAGTGCACAGGCCTGGGTTCCATCTCCAGTACCAAATAAAATAAAGACAATAATAATGCAAAGCAAGAGAAGTGTTTTCAAAGGTCCAGGGTCTTATTTCAGGAACAGCGGGTAGTCTGGCATGGGCTGACATGTGACATATTCATCACAATGAGGTTAGAAGGAAACATTTGGAATCAAATTGGGGAAAACTTCAGTTCTGTTCTATGGACTTTATTCTGGACAACAACTATCCAAAGATTGCTTTTCTCAGGAGGGAAAATTTTAGTGTGTGTTTGTACATGTCTGTGTGTGTGGATGTATCTCTATGTTTATCTATTTGTGTGTATCTGTGTCTGTAAATTTGCGTGACTGTGAACCTGTGTCTGCATGTGCCAGTGTATATATGGTTGTGCCAAAGTAAATATGTAACAAGAGTCTACACACTGGTTGCAAGGAAATTAGAGAACTATAAAGATAGAGCCAATGAAAGATCACAATGGTACCAGGGTTCATAATATCATCTCACAGGTAGAAATGTCACAGGGACCAGTGGGATTAAAAATAAAGAAAAGGAAGGGGCCGGAGGGTTAGCTCAGTGGTTCCGGCGCCTGCCTCGCAAGCGCAAGGTCCTGAGTTCAATCCCCGGTTACCACATATAATATTGGGCGTGCAGACACGCCCACCAACAATCAACACCACATGCCACAATGCCGGACGTGGTGGCTCACGCCTGTAATCCCAGCACTCGGGAGGCAGAGACAGGAGGATTGCTGAGTTCGCGGCGGCTTGCCTGGGCACCATAGTGAGCCCAGGGCCAGCCTGAACTACAAAGCGGGACCCTGTCTCAAAAAGCAAAAATAAATAAATAAATAAATAAAAAATAAATAAAGAAAAGGAAGTCAATATAATTGGTGCTGACGTTCCAGCTGAGGGCCCTGAAACAGTCCAGGTTCCTGTGTACATGGAAGGAACTGCCAAGCACACATTTTGCAGTAAGCAGTAAGTAACTGGCATTTACTGATGATCGTGAGATGGCAGCAGGAACAGGGAAAAACGCATAGGGAACAAGAGGGTGTAGGGAAGAAAAAGAACTCAAGGGCAAAAAGAGAAAAAGACTGGAAAGCAGAGGGGAAAAGGGAACTGAGTTACTCAGACTTCTGGTATTTACAGGGTCAGACACAGTGACCCCAGGTGCTTCCCACTACATCTCCTTGGTGCCAGCAATCTGCATGAAGTGGCCCCATTTGATCTCCATTGAGTCATTCCCTAAGTGACTCTACTTGTGATGGCTGTACCTGGCCGAGAGATATAAGAATGTCACGTGTTGGGCATGATACCTGTAACCCCAGCACACGGGAGGCAGGAGGACCAATGGTTTACGCTCAGGCCAACCCACTAACTCAGAGTCTCAAACTGAGTGTGGGGCTCCCACCTGTACAGGTCACATGCCAGTGAAGCCCACCTGGGCACAGGCTCCCAGGGCTGCCCGTCGTGCTGGGGTACAATGGCAAACTAGTGGCCTGAATTTAGAAACTCTGCAACCAGTTCTCTGACTCTGGCAGCCTCCTTGAATAAAAAGCTCTGCAAGACAGAAAATCATCCACCCCTTCTTTTTATTGCTTTTTTTTTTTTTTAAGACAAGGTCTTGCATTGTAGTTCAGCCCTGAGCTCACTATGTAGCCCAGGGAAGCCTCAAACTCAGCAATCCTCCTGCCTCTGCCTCCAGAGTGCTGGGATTATAGGCGTGAGCCACCACGCCTGGCTTTTTATTGTTTCTTGAGACTAGGCCTCACTATGGAGTCCTGGCCAGTGAACTCATGGCAATCCTCCTGCCTCAGCCTCCCAAAGGCTGGCATTACAGGCAGGCACCACCACATTAGGCCCCCAAGGACAATCTAAATGTGAGGAAAGCGATGCTTCTCCAAGAGGCTTGCCTCGGCCACCCTCCTGTTGTCTCCTGCCCACCAGTTGGGTTCATGATATTGGAGACCTAACTCAAATACTGGCATGAAGACTCAGAGGCCCCTCATGTGGGTACTTGGCATCCTTTTGGGGTTAAACTTGGATCCAGGGGTTCGCTCTGCCCAGCACACCTAACTTGCCGCCGGCCCACACTGGCCGGGCAGCATCTGCACCAACACTAGGAGGCAGTGTTGCCCAGCGGCCTGCCTGCGAGGCCGCGTCCAGGGCTCCGCCAGCTGTCTGCAGGCTGAATGACCCAAGCCCTTGCCGCCGCCCTTGCCGCAGAAAATGTGGAGGGACCTCCTAGATGGTCTGTCTCAGCCGGACTCAACCAAAGGTGCTTCAGCGGGGCAGCATGGCGGGAAGTGCAGAGACACTGGAGCGGCCCAGGCCAGCTCAGTCCGAAAACCGGCAGCCCGCACCACACGGTGGTGGCTCCAGGACCAGCTCAAAGGGATTCTGGTGCAGATGGGGCCAGAAATAGAGCTTACATTTTTATTCTAGATAAACTCACAGTGCAGTGAAGCCCAAGGGAGGGCACTTCCTGTGGCCTGGGGCAGACGCTTCCCTTCCAACAGCCTTCCCACAGGGGTGCTTCTGTCAGGAGCCGGAAGGGGCCTCTCCCAAGGCGGGAGGGAGCTTCCCTCAGGTCTGGGGATGGTTCTGAGCCAGCTGGGGTCACAGAGAAGCCCACAATGCGCAGCTGGGGCACCCGCTTGCTGAACTCCTAAGGTAATCATGGGAAGAGCCAAATGCCATCTTCTATGTCCAGGAGATTATTAAAAATGATGCTGGGGCTGGAGGGTTAGCTCAGTGGTTCTGGCGCCTGCCTCACAAGCGCAAGGTCCTGAGTTTGATCCCAGTAACCACATACAATGCTGGGCATGGAGACTTACGCCCACCAGCAATCAATAGCACATACCACAGTGCCGGGCGTGGTGGCTCACGCCTGTCATCCCAGCACTCGGGAGGCAGAGACAGGAGGATTGCTCAGTTCGAGGCTTGCCTGGACTATATAGTGAGCTCAGAGCTAGCCTGAACTACAAAGCGAGACCCTGTCTCAAAAAAAAAAAGAAAATGATGCTGGCTCAGGAGACTGAGGCAGGAGTTCACGGCCAGCATGGACTACAAAGGGAGACCCGCCCCCCTCCCTGCAAAGGCCTTGAATGTCAGGTTTAAAAAAAATGGAGTTTCGGGCCAGAGGGTTAGCTCAGTGGTTCCGGCACCTGCCTCGCAAGCGCAAGGTCCTGAGTTTGATCCCCGGTTACCACATATAATGCTGGGCGTGGAGACACGCCCACCAACAATCAATACCACATACCACAATGCCGGACGTGGTGGCTCACGCCTGTAATCCCAGCACTCGGGAGGTAGAGACAAGGAGGATTGCTGAGTTCGCGGCGGCTTGCCTGGGCACCATAGTGAGCTCAGGGCCAGCATGAACTACAAAGTGAGACCCTGTCTCAAAAAGCAAAAAAAAAAATGGAGTTTGGGTCAGAGATTTGTTCAGTGGCACTGTGCTACTTTGTAAGCACAAGGACCTGAGCTCAATCCCCAGTATACAAAAAAAGAAAAGAAAAAGTAGAATTTAACATACGCAAATCAACAGCCAGATAAGAGTTTTAGAAAACAGCCTTGTGAGAGGAGATGCCGGATGATCTGCCTGTATACAGGCCAGGTAGAAGGAATACAAATAAGCAAGCATTTAAGGCTCCTTTTAGGGGACGTGGGGTACAGGCTGTTTGCATCTGAACTCTAACTCAGTCATTTAGCCTTATATAGCTAGATAAACCCTCAGAGCTCCTTCCCTTCTCTGTAGTTTTTTGTTTGGTTTAGGTTTTTCTTTTTTTTTTTTTTTTTTTTTGAGACAGGGTCTCGCTTTGTAGTTCAGGCTGGCCCTGAGCTCACTATGGAGCCCAGACAAGCCTCAAACTCAGCAACCCTCCTCCCTCTGCCTGCCGAGTGCTGAGATTACAGTTGTGAGCCACCATACCCAGCACTGTGGGGTGTGGTACTGATTGCTGGTGGGCATGAATCACCACGCCCAGTATTGTTGTATGTGGTTGCCGGATCCAACCAGGGACTTCGCGCTCGCTAGGCAGGCAGCGGAACCACTAAGCTAAATCTCCGGCCCTGGTTTAGGTTTTTTGAGAAGGCGTCTCACTACTTAGTCCAGACTGGCCTTGAACTCAACTACGTAGCCCAGGCTGGTTGGAACTCACATCGATCCTCCAGTCTCAGCCTCCCAAGAGCTGGGATCACAGGTGTGCACCCCCACACCGTGCCTACTCCTCACCTACAAAACGGGCTGAACTACAGAGCACAGGGATCTCCAGTGTCAGGTGTGGCTGGTGGCCATGGTGTTACCTTCCTCATGACAGTGCCATCTAAGAACCAGCACACTGGGGTCTGGCAGGTTCTGACCCTGGGATGTCTGCTCCAGTAGCGCGGAGATTCCGTCTGACCCTGAGCTGTCTGTCACCTGCAATGCTGCTCTGACCTCCATGCCAAGCCACAAATACTCTGATAGAACTAGATCCTGCCACAGCTCTGGGCCACCTCTGAGGAAGAAAGCCTGATTAGTACAGTTAGTGGATTTCTAGTTAATAGTTTACATAGCAGAGATTTAAATTCTCATTCATTTTAATGCATTTTTGTCTTTTCACTTGGTAAATCCGACATAGTATCTATAAATGTGCTATGAATAAAATGTTTTATTTTGTCCACTTTAAGGGAAATTCAAACCCCCCAGCCCCTTACTGGGGAGTGAACCCTGGATCTCACACATGTAGGCAAGTGCTCTGCCACTGAGCTCCATCACAAGCCCTTCTATAAATTACCAAGGATGGGAAGGACTGCAGCCATACGCCACTACACCTGGCATGCCAATGTATATTTAATTATTTTGATTTTTAAAGTTTTTTCTAATTCACAGGAGTGTCTGTGTTATTTATACAAGTGAAAGCCAGAGGACGCAGATGCATGAAGTCTTCAGAAGGTACTGCATAGTAAGACGAATGCTGGTAGGAAAGACAAGAAGACCTCTCCCCAAAAAGATTTAACTTGTTTTAATTCACTCAAAGCAAGGTTATTACTCTGCATGCTTTTCTTTGGTGCAAAATACATACTGTACACACGTTGCTGTTGTTGTCATTTGAGACAGGGTCTTGCTATATAGTCAGGCTGACCTTTAACTCACTATGTAGCCCGTGCTGCCCTGAGCTTGCACCAATTCTACTGCCTCTATCTCCTAAGTGTGGGGCTTACAGGTGTGTATATATACAGTATTTAAATTCCAGAATTTTTAATCCTAAGGATGAACAGTTAAAGAAATTCAAAATATTTTAGCCAAGGCTGAGGCAGAAGAATTGCTGCGCATTGAAGACCAGCCTGAGCTACATAGTGAGTTCAAGGCCAGCCTGAATTACACCTTCTCAAAACTCCAAACCAACAGGCATGTGCTACCACACCCAGCACAATGCATCATGTAATGCAATAAAAGGTATGCATTTAAACATATTTCAACTGTACCTCATATCCTCTCAAAAATAACTTCAATCTGACATCTGGTTCTATAGATACATCTCACACAGACCCAAGTTAGCACAGAACAGTGCTGAGACTGTGGAGCAGAAGTGTCAGGTCCAATTTAAGGACTAAAACAAGTGCCTGTGTCTCCCTCACCACCCTCCAGCCTCAACCACAGTCCTGAGTTTTCTGTTTATCATTTTGCTTTTTATCATTCATGAATCCCTTAATACATATTTACTTTTGCCTGAGTTTGATCATAAAAATTGCAAACAAACAACAAATTAAAAAAAAAAAGTCCCAACCAAAATCAAAATATTTTAGCCAAAAACTGAGTTGTGTGGGCGAGGGTGGGAGAGGCGGAGGGTGCAAGAGTATGAGTGACCCATCTTGAAATTCTCACAGAGCTATCTTTGCTCAGAGCTCGACTCACTCTAGGAAATCACAGAAACTAACACAAGAGCTATCTGAAATCCACAAAAATGCCAGCTCAATCTGAGAATTTGATGTAAAGTTACCCTTTGTGCCTCTGAAAAGCACATGCTGTGGGTCAGTGCAGTCTGTGCCGGAAGGTCCTGGCCCTTGAAGCAGTGGCCCCTGTCCCGGGGAGCCCTACGTGAGGGGTGGGGGTATCAGATATCCGAAAGGACTGAAGCCCCCCTGGGGGGGCATGAGTCAGGCCCTAGAGCTGGAGCTCCCTGTGCAGCCGCTCTTCCAGGCTCTGGCTTCCAGCTGCCGGTCCCGCCTCTGCAGGGCGCCCTCGCCGGAGCCCTGCCCGGCCCTGTGCCTACGTCCTCAACTGAGGGAAACGAGCCTCAGCTATTGAGGGCAACGCCACGCCCAGGGCAGCGCACTCTGTGTGTCCCGTGTCAACACCCTCCTGAGAAAATGCAGGAAAAGCCGGACTGAGAGGAACTTCTTTGAGATTCCTCAGGTGCTGGAGCAGGTATTTCTTGGTGTTTTTTTTGTGTTTTTTTTTTTTGAGACAGATCTCACTTTGTAGTTCAGGCTGGCCCTGAGCTTGCTATGTAGCCCAGGCAAGCCTGGAACTCAGCAATCCTCCTGCCTCTGCCTCCCGAGTGCTGGGATGACAGGCATGAGCCACCACGCCCGGCACTGTGGTGTGTGGTATTGATGGCTGGTGGGCATGAGTCACCACGCCCAGCATTGTATGTGGTTACTGGGATCGAACTCAGGACCTTGCGCTTGCAAGGCAGGCACTGGAACCACTGAGCTAAATCTCCAGCCCTGGAGCAGGTATTTCTAGTACACTTTAGCTTGAAGACCAAGCCATGACTGGTGACATGAACAGCACGCTATCCACGATCACAGCTGAGCCAACGCCGCTCCCTTTCCCCACAGGATGCTGGGCAAGGTCTGCGAGCAGCAAGGGGTGAGGCAAGCAGAAGGCGAAGCGGCCAGATCCCTCACTTCCACATGAGATCAGGGAGATGTGGGAAATAGAGCAAAATGTTTAGAAAACACCACCCCAAATAAGGCTGCAGCAGGTTCAACAATTCAGTACCACATTTGTGCAAGACCCTCAAAAGGAGGCAAAAGCAAGTATCACTGGCTGAGCTGCTTGTTAAAGTTGTATGAGAAGAGGAGCCGGAGATTTAACTCAGTGGTTCCTGCATCTGCCTAGCAAGCACAAGGTCCCTGGATCAATCCCCAGCAACCACATACAACAATACTGGGCGTGGTTGGGAGGCAAGGCAGGAGGATTGCTGAGTTCCAGGCCAGCCTAGGCTCCATAGTGAGCTCAGGGCCAGCCTGAACTACAAAGCGAGATCCTGTCTCAAAAAAAAAAAAAAATTGTATGAGAAGAAAAAGATTCCAGGCCAGGAGTCTGCCTGTAATGCTAGCATTCAGGAGGCTGAGGCAGGGAGAATGCTATAGAGCTAGACCTGTCACAACAATGAAGAGTGGTTGTCAAGAGGCAGGGAGGAGCCTGCACGCTGGTTTTTTCCTGTTTCTCTTCTTGCCTATGTCAGCCCTCTTGCAGCACAGCGGGAAATGCTCTTAACAATCATCCCTGCCCAGACGGAGCTGCCAACAAGGAAGAGACAGGGACCAGCCCCAGGAACACCACGCTGACCCCGCCTGGGCATCAGAGTGCCATCCCTCTCTGCTCATGGAAGCAGTGCAAGATTCCTGACCAGCCCCAACCAGAGCCAGGCTGGCCCAGCAGGGAAAGGGAACCAAAACATCTGCCAGCCGGCAGCCCTGCACCACCCCCTTGCAGCTGCCCTCACCCTGCCAGGCCTCTGAGGGCCCTGGCACTGTGGCACTCGCCTGCAATCCTACCGAGCCAGACCCTTCACAGTGTCCTCTGGCCACCCACCCTGCTCAGCTTCGAGCCGATTAGTTTGCTCAACTCAGCTCCAGCCCATCCTATGAGGAGACCTGGTGCCGCCCAACCCGGACAGTCAGGAGAGAGCCCAGGGACACCCAACGGCAAACCTAACTCTATTCTTTCCATAAAGAGGCATGTGCTTCAGGGGAGAAGTAACACCTAAAGCCAGAAACAGGTTGCCCTTTGAAAAGTCTCTGGCCCGCTAATTTGGAGGAGGTCTCTATACTCCATTGTTTGGTGAACTATGGACCCACGAATTAAGCCGGTCTTTTCTTCTCTTTCACCGTCTGCTTCATTCCTCAGTTATTTAGAAAATTCCTTCATAACATCTTTGCCAATAAGACAAAAGAAACAAAGCGAAATTACTGTTTTTAAAAACCTGTGTTTTGTTTACTATTCATTTATGTGGTTAAAAATATGCAAAATATTATTCTTTCATTCACTCATTCATTTTATTTGCAGTACCAAGGATCAAACTCACATCCTTGTACTTGCAAGACAGGCAGTGGCACCACTGAGCTAAATCCCCAGCCCTTTCTTCTTTTATTTTTTATTTAGTTATTCATTCATTTATTTATTTGTTTACTTATTTATTTTTGCAATACCAGGGATCCAACTTGTCTTTTTTTTTTTATTTTTTGAGACAGGGTCTCACCATGTAGTTCAGTCTGACCTTGAACTTAGGACAATCCTCCTGCCTCAGCCTTCCAAGTGTTAGAATTACAGGCATACACTACCATACCCAGCACATAACATTTTAATAAAGCTCAATTTGGATAATTTTGTTTTATTTTGTTTTATCTGAGACAAGTTCTCACTATGAGGTTCAGACTGGCCTTAAACTCCATGTAATTCAGGATAGCCTCAAACTCGTGATTCTCCTGCCTCAGCGTCTTGAGTACATGCACCGCCATACCCAGCTGGATTTATATAACTTCTGAAAATGGCAGAGTAGATGAGGAACAAACTTTCCACTGAAAACAACCAGGAAAGCCACAAAAAAATATAGGAATAGGGCCAGAGGGTTGGCTCAGTGGTTCCAGTGCCTGCCTCACAAGCGCAAGGACCTGAGTTTGATCCCCGGTAACCACATATAATGCTGGGCGTGGAGACACGCCCACCAACAATCAACACCGCATACCACAATGCCGGACGTGGTGGCTCACGCCTGTCATCCCAGCACTCGGGAGGCAGAGACAGGAGGATTGCTGAGTTCGCGGCGGCTTGCCTGGGCACCATAGTGAGCTCAGGGCCAGCC
>PVIC010030478.1:0-21853 GCA_004025085.1 Thryonomys swinderianus
TCAAAGCAGCCAAGAAACATATGAAGAAATGTTCAACATCACTGGTCATTCGAGAGATGCAAATGAAAACAACACTGAGATTTCATCTCACTCCACAAAGAATGGCCGCGATCACAAAATCAACCAACAATAAATGCTGGCGTGGCTGTGGGGAGAAAGGAACCCTTCTCCACTGTTGGTGGGATTGCAGACTTGTGCACCTCCTTACTTTTTCAGAAAACCATTTTGGTCTCCAGGGGAGATGCATGGGTTGTATCTGTTAGTATTTGCTTTTAAATCTGAGGTGTGGACTGCAGGAGGGTCACCACTGACTGCTTATTCATTTTAGGAAGTACTTCAGCTTCCTAAGTCTGCCTTATCAAGGTAGCATAGCAGAGTTTTCCCTCTCAGAGTTATGTAGTTTAGAAGTACAAAATCAAGGGTCCGGAGATTTAGCTCAGTGGTTCCAGTGCCTGCCTTGCAAGTGCAAGGCCCTCAGTTTGATCTTGGTAACCACATACAATGCTGAGCATGATGACTCATGCCCACCAGCCATCAATACCACATACCACAGTGCCAGGTGTGGTGGCTCACGCCTGTAATCCCAGCACTCGGGAGGCAGAGGCAGGACTGCTGAGTTCCAGGATTGCCTGGGCTCCATAGTGAGCTCAGTGCCAGCCTGAACTACAAAGCGAGACCCTGTCTCAAAAAAAAAAAAAAAAAAAAAAAGGCCACAATCGGGATGTCAGAAGACCTGTGACTCATAGAATCTTTCTTTGTCTCTGGTAGTGGCTCACAACTCTTGGCCTTACTGTGTTGCAGCTTTCTACTTATATTTCTGCTCATGTCTTCTGTCACGTGGTCCTCTCTATATGTTTTACTTCTTCAAATAATGACATCCTGTATCTTCACATCATTTTCTTGTGAGAACATTTCTCACAAAATGACATCATTTTAACTATTTTAACAGTCTTGTTTATAGATAAGCATATATTCTGGAGTACTAGTACTTAGGTCTTGGACACACTTTTGGAAGGACAGTTTCAGTATAAGAAGCAGGAACATAGGGCATACTTTGCTAATACAGGATCAAACCTGGCTAAGAAGTGCAAGTATTTGTCATTCTCAAATAGCAGTGTTTTAGCTTATGATTTAGATAGTTTCTAGGTCCTGTGATGACTGGAACTGCAGAAAGACATAAAAGGGTCCAGGCATATGAAGAAGTACTAAGAGGGGATGGACCTAGAGTCTGGAGAGAAAAAAGTGGCTGGAGTTCTTAGGACAGAATATAAAAGAGGAGAGAGGGATGCAGAAGGGAAATGGTAACATCTAGACATATGAATCTGTAAAAGACAATAAAATGCTCTGGAAGTAGTAATTAGATGAATAAATAGTACATAAGACTTGAGAATTACTAAGATTCCTTAAAAATATTTGACCATCTACACAAACATTATTATTTGTAACATAATTATTTGTAACATTTTATACTAACAAAAGCATTCATTAAATGCCTTTTTCTTCCAATAAGTAAGAAATGGAGAAATTATAAATAATAAAAAGCACGTAGTTCTTAGTCTCAGAGACATCTTGGTGAGATGTGAACTCTGGTAGCAAACTGTCATTATACTAATGAACTGATAGTCTTGCAAAATTTCCCTTATAAAATAGACCTTCCAAAGGGTCTAATTCTCTGTCAACACCAAAACATCACCTTAGACCCCCTTAGGGTAGCTTTGGAAAATGGAGAAGGGCTTAGTAATCAAAAAGGGCTTTAGTTATTTCAAAAGAGTTCTTGTGGAAAGGTGTTCAGGAAGAAGATTTTCTACATATGGTCAAGGATAATGAGCTCAATGATCAGGCTTATGCAACTTTATTAAAAAAATTGAAAAGGACAGATAAAATGAACTATTTGACCTAATAGCTGATGTTAACATACTCAAAAAAGATATTTATTTTTGAAACTAGTTACTGTAAAATTAAAACTTTGCCATAAAGGAGAAAGAAGAAAAGACAGGGAGAAGAGAAGAGATAGAAGGGAAAGAAAAGGAGACTAGGAAAATTAAAGTAAAATTATGAAAAAGTGAGATTTAAGAGAGTTTACAGAGTCCTTCATATTATTAAGGTTTTGGTGTAGCTTTTTTTTTTTTGGCAGGGTTTCATTTTGTAGTTGAGGCTGGCCCTGAGCTCACTATGTAGCCCAGGAAAGCCTTGAACTCAATAATCCTACTGGCTCTGCCTCCAGAGTGCTGGCATTACAGGCATGAGCCACCGCGCCTGGCATTGTGGTTTGTGTTACTGATTGCTGGTGGGCGTGAGTCACCATGCTTGGTATTGGTGCATGTGGTTACCGGGGATTGAATTAGGGACTTTGTGCTTGCCATGTGGGTGCTGGAACCACTGAGCTAAATCTCTGGCCCTTCTATAGCATTTTTATAGCATGTGATTTAGTCACATGCTCTATATTAGAAGCTCTTCATGAAGAATTAAACTATTTCTTCGTATTTCCTGATTCCATGTAGGAATATAAATAACAATTCCAAAGTAATTCTATACCAGGAAAAGCATTCAGATTTAGAAATAGTCATCATTTGTTTCTGAGACTGATTCTGGAGTTTCTTAGTTTAAAAATTTAAGATGGTCCAAATAGTATTATATGTATTGCAGTAGGAATGTGGCAGAGGATAAAGCTAGGTGGATAGATCAGAGCACAAAAACATTTGAATACTGAGTTTCTTTGGTTCATGATTCTTTTTTTTTTTTTTTGAAACTGCCAACACTATACCTAGTAGGCTGTAAGCAAAATACTAAATATATTGCAATTTGTAGGTGCCTCAAGTTTATTCATTAGCTGGTAGGACTGAGGTATTATGACTAAAATCCTTAAAGAATTTCACATCACAACATGGTCTTATTAAGGAAGTGTATCATTTATGATAAAATAGAATTTAAATACCTCAGAATCTGGCATTGTATGATAAATATCTGCTAGGGCAACAACTCCTCTTTGTCTTCTTAGCACTTTTTAGAGGAACACTTGAAAGTTGTAGATAACAGTTTCCAGATTTAAGAGAAAGGTCTAAATGTGTGCATATTTCCATAGTGAATGAGAAGTGTACCCCTTCTGCTGCTTAGTTTCAAGAGCATTTTGAGGTTGGGAGATATCAGTCACCACCTTCAAAATGTAAAATGACTCTTGAAATGTTTAATAAAGGATAAATGTAGCAGTATTGATAAAATTTTATAAAAGACTTAAAGAATAATGAATAATTCCTCAGATTCAGGGAAAAACTGAAGTTTCTTTAATTGAGTTTTTACATTGTCAGTGTATATTTGACTTTATTCTTTTCATACTCTAGACTTCCGAGGAAATATTTAATACCCAAGTAGCCCTGACAATTGTGCAGAATATGTTTGTTGATTTTCATGTATTTTTTGATTTTTAGAAATTTCTCTTTGCTCATCTCTTTATCTCCAAAAAGCAGTTTTAATTGAAACTATTATTGCTGAACTTAGTTGCAACATTAAATCCATGGCAAAAATGTATTTATTCAAAATGAACTTGATTGCCAACTTAACTGAACTAGGACTAGAGAAAGCCTAAAGTGCTTTAAGAAGAGCCTGGTGAACAATTCTGATCAGAGCATAGAAGCTCAGATGTTGATAGGAACGTAGGCAGTGAAGTCCAGCCTCAAGAAATTTCAGATGGAATAAGGACTCAATGGGATACTAGAAGAGATACCATGCGCATTTCTTTTTTTCTTTTTTTTCTTTTTTGAGACAGGGTTTTATTTTGTAGTTAAGGCTGGCCTTGAGCTCACTATGCAACCCAGGCAAGCCTCAAACTCAGCAATCCTCTGGCTCTGCCTCCTGAGTGCTGGGATGACAGGCATGAGCCACCACGCTCAGCACTGTGGTGTGGTACTGATTGCTGGTGGGCCTGAGTCAGCATGCCTGGTATTGTTGTATGTGGTTAGCGGGGATTGAATCCCAGACCTTGCTCTTGCTAGGCAAGTGCAAGAGCTATGGAGCTAAATCTCCAGCCTCCATGTGCATTTCTGACTGAATATTTTTCTATATTTTGTCTATGCAATAAAACTGGGAATCTGAGTATAAATGTAGGTGCTAATTTATATGTTGGAAGAAGTCTTAAGCCTGCCCAAGGTCAGTCGGTAGCATGTAGGCTGCTGGCTGCTTATTGCCATATCTCTTGTGAGAATCAGGAGGAAAAGCAAAACAGAATAGTTTTTAAAAATTACATTTTGGGCCGAAAAACACCCATGTGTGAAGCTGTGGCTAATGGAGGTGTGGCTGCTAGAGACACTGGCACCATTAGAAAGGAACCAAATACTTTGAATCAGAACAAGAAGAAAGACTTCTTGAGGGTATCTCATGTATCAAAACAACAATACCCAAACCTAAATCAAGCATGAAAAATATAAACCTTTCATTTAAGAGAATAATTGAGTCATCTACTGGAAGAGAGTAACCTGGATAACTGGATCCCAAGGTTCATTTTATCATGCTTTACTCAACCTGGTGTAGCCATGATCCAGACTCCTGCTCTGCTACTGCTGGGGAAAACATTAGCATTGTCCACGAGATGCTGTTTGTTCAGGCATGCAGAATGAAAAGGTTATGGGGTGCTGGAAACTGAGGATGACTTGCTCAGACTTACAATTTACATCATAGTACAACCTTAGCACTATTTGAAAGAAAAAGTTGAAAAGACAACAAGAGGGCCGGAGATTTAGCTCAGTGGTTCCAGCGCCTGCCTCATAAGCACAAGGCCCTGAGTTCGATCCCAGAAACCACATACAATGCTGGGCACGGGGACTCACGCCCACCAGCCATCAATACCACATACCACAGTGCCGGGTGTGGTGGCTCACGCCTGTAATCCCAGCACTCGGGAGGCAGAGGCAGGAGGATTGCTGAGTTCCAGGATTGCCTGGGCTACGTAGTGAGCTCAGGGCCAGCCTGGACTACAAAGCAAGACCCTGTCTCCAAAAAAAAAAAAAAAAAAAGAGCAACATGAATGATAGATGCAATACCATATGCTGTAGACTATGGCATGAAGGCATGTGCATGTCTGGGCTAACTGTTGTAAAGATAGTAGTATGTAGAAGTCATTCATCATGACTTACTTGAATAAGACCCTCTCAGCAAACATGCTGAGACCTAAAACAAGGTAACCAGTAAGGGCCATGGTTCCCTCAGCAGACAGAGCAGAAGACCATAAAGAAAATTTAGGAGAGGACATACAATGTTCCTGGAGCCTAGATGTCCAGCTTCACATCTGCACTAACTCTCTTGGGAACTCTGACTCCAAGTATTCCATCCAGATTCCTTAAGATATAACTCCACCTTCAAACTCTTTAAAATCTTAATTCCCCCTCCCTCACCAGCTGATATCATTCATAATCTCAGCCTGTCTGCACCCAGAAATAAGTAAGTCCAGCCTTTTGTTGACAAATATTTCCATATTACATTACGTTAGCATTAGTGTAAATAATTTGAATATATCATCAATAATTAAAATACTCCAGGGCCAGAGATTTAGCTCAGTGGTTCCGGCGCCTGCCTCGCAAATGCAAGGTCCTGAGTTCAATCTCCGGTAACCACATACAATGCTGGGCGTGGTGACTCACGCCCAACAGCCATCAATACCACATACCACAGGGCCTGGCGTGGTGGCTCATGCCTGTAATCCCAGCACTCGGGAGGCAGAGGCAAGAGGATTGCTGAGTTTGAGGCTTGCCTGGGCCACATAGTGAGCTCAGGGGCCAGCCTGAACTACAAAGCGAGACCCTGTCTCAAAAAAAAAAAACAAAACAAAAAAAACAAAAAAAAACCCCAATAATAATAATAATTACAATACTCTACATATATTATTGTTTAAGAAAATTTAAATATCTTAATTTAAGTATTTAAATTAAAGGGATTTAATTGAATATTTTTTTTTTTTTTTGAGACAGGGTCTCGCTCAGTAGTTCAGGCTGGCTCTGAGCTCACTATGTAGCCCAGGCAAGCCTCGAACTCAGCAATCCTCCTGTCTCTGCCTCCCGAGTGCTGGGATTACAGGCATGAGCCACCACGCCCGGCCTTAATTGAATAATTTTGGGGTTAATTTTTAATCAACAATCGACCACTTTAGCTCAATATATTTAAAATAATATTTGTGGAAAGTTGAGCTAGCTACATCAGTGGCTACATAGAAAAATAAAACATGGTTCGTCACTTAAATGTCTAGTTGCCATGCCAGTTAGAACACAAGTCATATATTTAACCATGTAAAAATTTTTATTTAGAAAATGCTATGTTTGTGTAAGAAAGAATAGCTCAAATCCAATTAATAAATAAGAACAAACTTCATCAAGGATATAGTATTTAAAATGGAACTTAAAAAGATGCAGTTTGTCAGAAGAGAGCTTCAAGTCCAAGAGCAAGAGATTAGTGTTTGTTAGAAGGAAAACACTAGGCATTTAGGCATTGCTAAAGCCTGTATGATGAAATCATCATTATAGACACAGGGACCTCTCCTGCATGGCCTGGTAGCTGGGAAGTGAAATCCAAAACAGATGAGAAAGTGAGAATTAACTGCCAGGGAACAAGGTAAAGAGTCAATGAACAAAAAAATCTCTTCTGTGAGGATTCTTGTTGAAGAAAGGCTGCAAATTACCTGGGAAATGGTGAAGGCTGAGGAATCCAAAGAGATGTCATGATTTGGTTGTTCTTGTTAAACTGACCTTGCAGCATTCTTTAAAAAAAACATATTTCACAAGAAAGTGCACAGAGGAGCCTAGAAGTTTCAGGAATCTGACTGAAGTTTGGTATAGTAAGCTGGGATTGCATCAGATGAAACCAAGTCAATTGGTTGTGCAAAGACACAGGACCATGCTCTATATGGCTTCAAGGGAGACTGTCATTTGTATTGTAACATCTCAAACTGTTCTAAGCACAGTATTCTATCGGCTACACATATTTAAATCCTCACTATATCACCTAGAAATAGGAATGTAAGTTCAGATTTTTATAGAGAGATGGGGAAGAGCATTCACAACACACAGGCCAGAGAAATCGATCCAATTTTCTGGCTGACAGTTCTGGAGTTCCATCATAGTTCATTTGCACACATTGCCTCCTCCTCTTGTATCTCTGCATCACCCTACCACTCCTTCTGGAGCAAATTTTTTGCAAATCAAGGCATTCCCTGCATTATTTTAGGACCCTTATCACTTGTTTTCTGTTTGCATTCCCTTTGCTACGATGTACTTCCAGGTCTTGTATGCTCAAACCTGACAAGCTGAGAGAGAACAGTGGCTTTCAGTAATGATGCGAAGGATGAAGCAGCTTTGTTTATTTCATGTGTTTTTTTTTTTGCTTATGGGAATAATCTGCCCTACAAAGGTCTGAGGAATTTTTTCTCTCCTGTTATTGCTATAATTGTGGCTTTTGGGCATGTGGTACTTCAGAAACCTTACCCTTGAAAGATGTATTCAAATGTGTTAATTTAATATGAAATTAGATAAAATATATTTAATGCAGTTGTTTTCATGGAAAAGATAGAGAATGTTATGTCTTACTTCAAAGGACAAATTTATTTTTTCAGTTTAAAAATCAGTAAGGATTCTGAAGGTCCTTGGTTTACATTAACCTTGAACATCATCAACAAAAACAGATGTGGTGAGCTAACAGTTATTTAAAATATTCGCCCACTACTAAGTATCACTTTCTTTTTTTCCAGCAATTTGTTCCTAACTAGGTATAAAATGTCACATTATTGATGTGGCATTATCAGGTTTCATTATGATTGACCTAATGTCACAGTGTTTTGTAGCACAACTATTTAGTGTCCATCAAAGGAACTCACAGAAAACTGGGATAAACACAGAGAACAATTTGTGCTCACAGAGACCCATCTGGTACACTCATGCTTCAAAGATGAGACTTGTAGTTATTTAGTCCTTAAAATTTTAATGTAACTTTTTTCTGTTAAAGAGTTTACTTGATTCTTGAAAATTTCAACATTTTAAAAGTTCCCTGAAGTTACTAAAAATGTATGTAGTACTATAGGTATTTGTATCAGTATTGGGAATCCAGACCACATGGTGGAATGTCTGGCATACAAATCATAACTCTACCCTGAAAAAGGGAAAACATTTCTTAATGAGGGTAAGAAATAGGGAGACAAGGAGAGAGAAGAGACGAAGAGGAGTTGGGAAGACAGAGTCAGAGAGATCCTTTCACTAAGCTAAGAAATAGAGTAGAAACAAGAAATGGAGTAGTTTTTTGATGTTCTGAAAAACAATTTCAATTTCTCAGAGTGTTTAGCAAGTATCTGGGTTCTTATGACCTCTGTGATAGTAATGTTCTTTCTGCTTGGTTTCTAATGGATCTTCTCCATAAATTCTCTACCCGGGGGGTAGCAAACACTGCTCTTTCTACTTGCTACCACTTTGTTTGTTTATTCTTATTTATTTATTTATTTATTTATTTATTTATTTATTTATTTATTTATTTATTTTTGAGACAGGGTCTCACTTTGTAGTTCAGGCTGGCTCTGAGCTCACTATGTAGCCCAGGCAAGCCTCGAACTCAGCAATCCTCCTGTCTCTGCCTCCCGAGTGCTGGGATTACAGGCGTGAGCCACCACGCCCGGCACTGTGGTATGCAGTATTGATTGCTGGTGGGTGTGAGTCTCCACGCCCAGCATTGTATGTGGTCACCAGGGATTGAACTCAGGACCTTGCGCCTGCGAGGCAGGTGCCGGAACCACTGAGCTAACCCTCCAGCCCCTGTTTGTTTATTCTTAACTTAGCTGAAGTTAAATATATTTTTCAAATTTTATTTTATTAGCATTTATGGGCAATTCATAATGTTTACATTCCCTGTTGGAAGTTGGTACATATATATAACACAACTTAATTCCTTTTTAAAAAAATCTCTTTCCCTTCCCTCCCTCTTCCAGGGGATCCCTTGATCCCCTTGCTTTTTTGGTTGCTTCTGTTGTTGTTTTTGTGTTTTGGTACATTTTTGCAATACATACCATTTGCATTCTTTGTGTGAACTTGGTCCATATCATATAACATAGTACTATAGGTGTTTGAATACCATAACACATCCCAATTCCTTTTTTTCTTTCTTTATACTTCCTTCTCTAAGTTTCTTTTATCTCTTGATCCTCTCCTTTATGAAAGATCTGTCTCCATAGTAGTTGTAACAGTCTACATTCCCACCAACAGTAGAGGGGGTTCCTTTCTCCCCACAGCCTTGCTAGAATTTGTTTGATTCTTCAAAAAACTTGGATTAGAGATCCCATTTGACCCTGCTATTCTCCTGCTAGGTATGTACTCAAAAGAATTGTGAGATTCATATCACAGTAGCATATGTGCACCCATGTTCATAGAAGCTCAGTTTGTGATAGGTAAATCTTGGATACAACCCAAATGCCCATCAACTGGAGAGTGGATGATGATGTGGTTTTTCTATAAAATGGAGTATTACTCTGCCATAAAGAATGTTACATTTGATATTCAAGTGGATGTACCTTCAGGACATACTCATCGATGAAATAAATGGGTCACAGATTTGTAAATATCGTATCTTTTCTCTGGTATGAGAAACTGAAGATGTAAATAAACTCTAGAATATAAGGTAGATATTTTGAAGTAGAAAATATTCAAAGGGAATGGGGTGTAGGGGTAAGTAAGAAGTGGAAGAAAAATATGATGGTAATGAGAAAATGGAAACAAAGCTTATTTATATAAGATTAGGGAATTGTAGGGTAGGTGGGGGATGGGAAAATGAGAAATAATTTGTGTCATATACTGGTACAAATTCTCAATATTGTGTGTGATCATGATGTGTACATATAATGTAACTATAAAGATTCATATTAAAAAAGGAAAGAGCTGTCTCCATATTCCCTGTTATCTATCTTTTCTTTTGCTCTTTATTTTTACTTTAGGGCTTCCCTATAAAAGAAACATGTACTATTTAAGCTTGTGTATCTTATTTATTTCACTTAATATAGTGGTCTCATCATGCATTCGTTTTCCTATAAATGATTGAAATTTATCTTTCTTCATGGGAAGGTGATACTCCACATTTTATGCATCCGTCTGTTGATGAGCATGTAGGCTGGTTTCACATTTTAGCAATGTTGAATTGTGCTACTGTAAATATGAATAGGCAAGTGTCACTGTAGTATTTTGTATTTAACATTTTCAGGAAGATAATTAGAAAGAGAATAGCTAGTTCAAATGAAATTGGACATTTCAGGAACCCTCATACTGTTTCCATAATGTTTTTGCTAATTAATACCCTCACCAATATTTTAAAGCAGTTCCATATTCCCCACAGCCTCTCCAGCATTTCTTATTATTGTGTGATTTCTTTTTTAAGATTTTAATCTTTATTGGTACATTTTATACACACATCGTGATCACACTCAATATTGGGAATTTGTACCAGGATATGACACAATTTAATTCTCAAATGGTCATTCTTTCTGGGGTACATAGAATATCAGTTTTGTTTTATTTGCATTTCTGTAATGATCAATGGTATTGAGACTTTTTCATGTATTTAAGGCCATTTATACTTCTTTTTATGTGAAGAAGTATCTATTCATTTTGCTTGCCAATTTTTTGATGGGTCTTCTATTGGGGGTTAATTTTTTTAGTTTTAAAGTATATTATTGATTCTATGTATGTCTTCTGTCTGAAGAATGACTGGTAAAAATTTTTTCCCTATATTGTAGGTTGTCTTTTTACTATATTGGTTGTTTCTTTGTGAAAACTTTATATGCTCCCATATAATTTTTGGAATTATTTCCTGTGTCACCACTTTATTTTAAAGGGGCTTATAAAACATCTCAGTATTTGAAACCATTTCCATGTGGTTTTGAAGAAAAACCAACAACAACAATGGCTATTATTTAGGGTGGATGTGGTAGAAGGTGAAACAGACACTTGGAACCTGCAATTTTCCTCTACTTTTCAAGAGGTAGTTACTGAATTCAGGATGATTTGGCAGCAGGAATATCTTTATTGCCAGGGAAATGCTGTGAAAGATTTCCTTTTATACTCTGGTATTCTTCAGCCTCTTTGCCTTTTTTTTTTTTTTTTTTTTTTTTTGAGACAGGGTCTCACTTTGTAGTTCAGGCTGGCTCTGAGGTCACTATGTAGTCCAGGCAAGCCTCGAACTCAGCAATCCTCCTGTCTCTGCCTCCCGAGTGCTGGGATTACAGGCGTGAGCCACCACGCCCGGCACTGTGGTATGTGGTATGTGGTATTGATTGCTGGTGGGCGTGAGTCTCCACACCCAGCATTGTATGTGGTTACTGGGGATTAGAACTCAGGACCTTGCACTTCTGAGGCAGGCGCCAGAACCACTGAGCTAACCCTCCGGCCCTCCATTTTGTTCTTAAATTTCTTCTCCTTCCATAGGTAAACATACCACTTGCTATCCTAAAAATCGGTTTTATTCTCCCTCTCTGTCTCTGTCTCTGTCTCTGTCTCTGTCTCTGTCTCTCTCTCTCTCTCTCTCTCTCTCTCTCTCTCTGTCTTTCATCTCATGATATTTGTAATTTCAGTAACTACTCCTGCCAGGTATGGTAATGCTCACCTGTTATCCCAGTACTTGAGGATGAGACAGGGGGATTGGTAGGAGTTCAAGGCCAGCCTGGATTGCATAATGAGACCATGTCTTGAAAAAATTGGGGGCCAGGATTTAGCTCAAATGGTACAGTGCCTACCTTTGGAAACATAAGGGCCTGAGTTTGGTCACCTGTACAGATGTCAGGAAACTTTTTCTAGAGCCCTTGAATAAGATTCCTTAGCAGATAAGAATGTGTACAATTTCCAGTTTCCCAAATTTCATTATGTGGTGTGTACTCTGAAGAATGAAGCAGTGAATCAGTCATTATACAGTGAACAATGACAGTAATAAATCAGTTTTAACTGCACGGCCATATAGTTTTGAATTTTGTTCTTCCTCTTTTCAGACTATAATTTTTGTGGAAACATATAATGTTAATACTTACAGACTCTTCCAAAAACAACATACTGTCCTACAAGATAGAAAGGGAATAGATTTAAGACATTATATCTCTGGGTATTGGTAGACTGGTTAGTTACAATGAACTTATTTTAGCACTCATTGCACCTTTTAAAAGTACATAAAAATATGACCCTTCAACTTAAATTTTTAATTTTCTAAATTCAGATAGGTTTTTATTTTTTCTTTTTCTTCCATGTGTGCATGAAAGTGAGAGAGAGAGAGAGAGAGAGAGAGAGAGAGAGAGAGAGAGAGAGAGAGAGAGGCAGACAGAGAGACAGACAGAGAGACAGAGAGACAGACAGAAACAGAGTCTCATTATGTAGCCCAAGCTGCCCTGGTCAGTCGATGACCCACGTTGATCCTGAACTCATGATGACCTTGCTGCTACAGCATATTGAGTACTGGGATTGCAGGCATGTGGTACCATGCCTGATTTACAGTTTTAAAAAAATGCTTTATAATGTCTTGCAAAGTGTTGTATCAAAGTTTCTCATGATGAGTCTAATTTAAAAATTATGACCCTTCTATATGTTAGGCCTTGTATTTATATGTTCCCTCAATGCCTCATGAAGTCATAGGTGAGGTTTTTTAGTGGTTGGATCCAGAGTGTTTAATTTTGGAGTTGTTCACAGTGCAATGTCAGGTGTAGGGCAATAGGATTAAGGGTGTGGGTGATACTCACCCTAGGTGGTCTGGATAAGAAAAAAAATGGAGGTATGATGCTGTTAAGGTTTCTCTGCTGGTTTTCTATCTTCTGTATGCAGTGAACTGTTCCTCCTTTGCAACATTCCTCTGCCGTGTGCCACTCTGCCTTGGAACCAACTGAAAGCTAAATAAATCCTTTCTCTCTAACCTTGGGTGTTGGGCATTTTGTCTTAGCAGTAAGAGTAATGGAATGAAGGTACTATATTTTTACACAATTTAGAATAAGTAGCACAGGCAATATCTTGTCCAACTGCCTTCATTTTATAGAAGCACTAATACAGTTGGGAACCCAGAAGCCTAAATTCATTTGATTATAGAACATATATAATTTTAAGTACTTGACCCAAAGTGTTCTTACTCTATATGATTCTTGTCTCTTTGGTAGAATCAGATCTTCTCAATTGTTCTTCCAGGGTTCTTTGAAACAGAAAAAGTGGGCAAAAGAGTCAGATGAGAACTCTTACCAAGGTCACATTCACATTTAACATATCCATAAGAGCTTCTTGTCCGGAGTGCCTGCTCCAGTACCTTGGCTTCCTATAAACATGTCTGCATGTGAGCCCATTGTGTTGCTCATGGAAACATGTTCCTCAGTACTTCAATCTTTTCTCTATGGTTATTATCTGTATTTTTGCATGCATTGTTATATTTTTACTATGAAAACTATTCTCTCCATCAGCATTGATAAAAGATATTTTGCAATTAATTCACTTAATTCATTTAGATGTGTGTTGTCTAGATCTCTTCTACCTCTTTGCACATACTTTAAATAATTTTAAGTTTTTTTTTCTTTTCTCCCTAAGTGTTTTATTGCTTTAACATTATTTGTACAGCCAGACATGGTGGCTCAAGCCTGTAATCCCAGCACTTGGGAGACAGAACCAGGAGGATTGCTGAGTTTGAGGCTTGCCTGGGCTACATAGTGGGCTCAGGACCAGCCTGACCAACAAATTGAGACCCCGTCTCAAAAAACAACAACAACGAAATGGGGCTGGGGATTTAGGTCAATTGGTACTGTACGAACCTTGGATGCACAAGAGCCCAGTTCAATCCTGGTACTATAAAAAAAATTCTTATTAAACTTTCATATTTTATCTTTTTCTTCTTTAACAATTATTTATTATTGCTTTTCATAGATTAACTGGCCTACTTTTATTGGAGGTACATCTTCTAAAAGATCCTGACTCAGTTCCATTCATACATCTGATATGAAAATTTGTCTTGCAGTTTTTAACAGGAAAAGTATTATCTTTAGGGTGTTTTCTTCCTTCCCTCTAACTTCATATACTTGTTTTGAGCATTTTTTTAAATTGACAGGTTTTGTTTCTTTTCATGTTTATTTAGTAGAAATTCATAACTAAAACTTGTCCTCAAAAGTTCCTCTAATTTAGACTTGCAATGTGGGCAACGCTTCTTCTAAACTATGGATATTTTAGAATTGCAGTTTGCCAGGTTCTTGATCTCTAGGAAACCTGAGTTTCTCAGAGGTGAGCCTCACCTGGGTAGCTGCACCCAAAGGTAGCACTTCTGTATGTCACCAGCAGTGATTCCACACTTTTGTCCACTGATATCTGGAAGGGCTCCCAAGGATTGGAAAAGGCTGTGTTTAGTTCTCCCCTGGTTGTTACGCATGGTGTGCTGCATGGGAAGATCTCTTATGGAAAATTCTGAGCAATGTCTAAATGAGAAGTGAGATATAGCCTTGGTCTCTCCCTAGAGCTGCACCAGTGCATCCAGAAGCCCCTTTCCTGAGTATCCTCCTCCTCCATTTAGGAGGTGGCATCTTTTTTTCCCCTTCTCTTGGTATCATTGCAGATTCTGGTGCTTAACTTAAGTGGTGTTATTTCTTTTTTTTTTAAGCTATAAAAGTTATTTAATTAGATTAAATTTTCTATTCTTTCCCCAGAATGTTACAACAAGATCTTATTCTCTTTTGTGCCCCACATGGTCTATTTGTAGGATACTGAGGAAAGTAAGTGATCAGCTTGCATTTATACTAATAAATTTCTATTAAAGGACCAGGAAGACTCATTGTGATAAATTATCACTTATGTAATCAGCCCTATCAATTGCATTTCTTGACACTTTTGTTCAAAACATTTCTCTTAATTTTTCAATTATGTTCAAAGTTTTCAATATGTGAAGTTGCTGAAGACCAATGTATTCTCATAATTTACCTTAGAATGAATGTCCTCTAAATTTCCTCTCAGTTCTTCTACTCCATCATGATTCTTCCTTACAAAGATGACCTAGCTTGACCACAAAGGCATTCTCAGAGCTGAAGTTTGTGATTAAATCATTTAAAACCTCCAGCAATTTTCTGTTCAAAAATATTCTGCAGTGTCATTACAGATGTGCACCCTCTATCAAAGACAGTATGTGCTTACATTCTTTTTTAATTGAATTCTTTATTAGTACATTTTATGTACAGTTCCCAAACACTCAACATTGGGGAACTTGTACCAGTTGACAGAAGTGAATTCTCATTTTTATCCATCTCCCTACCCACAACCTCCCACCCCCTATATACATGCTATTTATTTCCAAATCATATTTATTCTTTCTCCTCATTTTGTTCCCCCACATTTCCTTTGAATATTTCCTATTTTACAAAATATATCTTACATTCTAGAACTCATTTACATCTACAGGTTCTCGTACCAGAGAAAAGATATGGTATTTACATATCTATGATCTATTTATTTCACTTATTAGTGTGTCTTCAAGGTGTATCCATTTGCACATAAATGAATGAAACTTGTCATTCTTTATGGCAGAGTAATACTCCATTTTATTAAAACAAACAAACAAACAAAAAAAAAAACATCTTCTTTATCTAGTCTCCAGGTGATGGGCATCTGAGTTGTTTCCAAGATTGGGCTATCACAAACTGTGCTGCTATGAACATGGGTGTATATATGACTTTACAATAGGAATCTTTTAATTCCTTTGGGTATATTCCTAGCAGGGGAATAGCAGGGTTAAATGGGACCTCTAATCCTAGTTTTCTGAGGAATCTCCACAATGGTTGTACAAGTCTACAATCCCACCAACACTGGAGAAGGGTTCCTTTTTCCCTGCAGCCTCACCAGCATTTATTGCTTGTTGATTTCACAATAGCAGCTATTCTTTGTGGAGTGAGACGGAATCTCAGTATTGTTTTCATCTGCATCTCTTGAATGACCAGTGATGTTGAACATTTTTTCATATGCTTCTTGGATGGCAAGTTGACGGACAAGCGGGCTTCTGGTTGGAATAAAATAGAATAGCAGTTGCTGTTTGATAGGGTGAGTGGAGCAGAAAAGAATGTATTGAGAAGAAAATGTTTCTTACTGGAGGGGGAAATATATATATATGTATATATATATACATATATATATACATACATACATATATTTTATATATATATATATATATATATATATATATATATATATATATATATATATCCTGGAGAGCATGATGGAGAAGAAGAGCATCATCCCTAAAGTACCAGTGTGTTTGAGTCGAGAGCCTTTTTTGTTTATTCATTTTGTAATGTTCTTTTTCTGTGCTAAAGGGAGAAGAATGACTCTTTATGTCTTTTAGGGAGAATAAGGAAAAGAAGGTAAAATCAGTGAGCCAACCCATTTAATGAAGCCCTCATGTGTTCTGGGAGGAGAGTGTGTTCCCTGACTCGGCCTCAGCTGATAAACAAACCATAATGGAGCCTCAGAGTGCAGAGAGAGGGAAGGTGAAGGCAACCTGCTAGAAGTAAACTATGAATTCAGTTTACAGTTAAACTAAAGAACAATATATCATGATGTTTGTATCAAATTTTATTATTTTAAAGCTGAAAATTTAAGAAGCTGTGTCAACAAAAACTAAACTATATTAAATCATACATTTGAGAATTGTTCCTTATTAATCTTTGAGTTGTTTGATTGTAGTACAATATCACTCCCCAGGGATGATATGGTGCTAAATCCAGATCAAGATTTACTTTTTATTGAAGTTATTTTCAGAGATTGGCATGACGACAAGCCTGTTATCCAGTTCTCTGGGTGGCTGAGACAAGAGCATCTCAAGTTCAAGCCCAGCCTGGGAATGTTAATGACATAGGGAGGCCTTGTCTAAAAAAATAAATAAATAAACATAAAAATAAAAAAAAAATAATGAGCCATGGTAGTAGTTCAGTGTGGAGGCATTTGGTTTAATTTCACTGCTAGGATAATGAGACAATGAGAGGTAGAGGAGAGAGGAGAGAGGTGAAATTATTTCATGAATGCTAAAATGAAAAAGTATAGGATAACTGATGGTTTTGTACACTTATACTCTCTCGTTAAAAGGAACAGTTGAACAGTTGATATTCACAGCTCTTCCTTCCTGATCTATTTTGAGACTAGACAAAATTCTCATCATTACCATTATGTGGGTTGTGTTGCTACTGTTCATTGTTAGGAAGGTGAGAGCTTTCTGTATTTTCCCAGTCCTGATACCTGTGGAGTAATACAGTTTATATGGTATAATGGAATTTCAGAATGTTATGTTTCCTGCTCAACAGCATAGTCTTCAGGCTCTTAAGCCAGTCTCCTATAGGCCTGAGAGTCCTATAGTCTCCTATATGCCAAGGACTGAGAGACCATGTAATGTCATTCATGTTAACTTCCTTGGCACATGTATCAGAGAATTCTTCGCTACATGTCAGACATTTAACGAAGCTAGGTTTACTTTGATTGGTGTTTTCCTCATTTATTGAGCTCAAAGCAGGACTACATAACCTGAATAATAATTACAGAGCACATTTTCTTGATGCTAAATTATAACAAAGTTTTTAGTAAGCAGAATACTCCTCTGAACAGAGAGAATGGCATGATTATCCAATTGCTCTCAGGGGTATTTTCTATTCCTTGGAGCTGTTTGGTAAAATGCTTTAATGACTTGAATGTTTGGCTAGAAGCAGCACAATGGGGGGGTCACAAATAGTCTAGATTTGATGATTTTTTGTTGTTGTTGTTGTTGAGTAGAAGTGTTACAAGGGAATTTGGCTTCAGTGATTCCCTAGGAAGAATTGCTGTTGGATCATTTTTATTAGACATTGTTAAAAATGTAGCACAAAAAGTAGCAGAGAGGGGAGAGAATACACCATAAGCATTTCTTTTATGAAACAGATGGGATCTCTAGGGGTAGCCCAGCACTAATTTGAGGGGAAAATATTTTCATATTCATATTTCAAATGGGAAGAAATGACTGCCAAAGGTAACATGATAGCCTGATACAAACAAATACTAATGACTCAAACTGTTTTGTGCTGATTTTCTGAGCAAATTAAAGTTAGGAAAAATAACCATATATGACTTTGTACTATTAGTTCAAATAACCAATATCAGATTCAAAGTACCTAAAAGGCTGATACTTCTTTAAATCAATTGTTTTTATTTGGCTCTTATTAAAATTTGGCAGATTGCAAAAGAACACACGAGAACAAAACGCAAAGAGAAAGCTTTGTGTTTTAAGTTGCCCTTAATTTTTACCTAATCAATACATCTAATAAAATATATCAATATAAACTCTGTCAAATTGGAATTAGATATTCTGTGTACTTTTAAAAAAGCTTTCATGGCGTAGAAGTTCTGCTCTGCTAATAGAGATAATTCAATCACCACATAAATAAAAAACAGGAGATTTTATATTCAGCAAGAGTTTTATATAGTAATGAAAGTGAAGATGATTTTATAATCCATATTTAACAGGGACATTGATGATTGTTTCGTTATTTACATTAAAAAGCAAAGCTAGCAAATAAGCCTTTTGGGCTCCATGGAGTTCTACAAGTATCGAGTAAATTCATATTTCATATAAGGAGGTTCCCCCATGGAATTTAAGAAAATATTATCACCTACTGAAAGGTTAACTTAGACCATTTAACCAGTCTAATGAGAATTATTGAATGAAGTTATTACCATTTTACCAGCTTTAAATGTTTACTCTTTTCTTTTACATGTCACAGCATAGCTATTGTTTTAGAGAATTGGGTCAGAGTCTCAACTTTGTCTCTTTTTGACTTTGTCTTTAATCAACATGGATGCTTGAACACATATTCTATATTCCTTACTCACTTATTAGTTTAACATTACAAAAATATTATAAATATCTATATGCTGGAAACTCAAATATTAAGAGGAGATATAGTGATTATGATTGGTTAGATGGAAGAGTATTTGAAAAAGTTTAAACTCCCTAAAAGACAAATATGATGCTGGCAACAGGTTTGTCTTTGAGATTACCTGAAACTCAGAGATATAAGAAATGACAAGTTGGGGGAGTCAAGTCTCAAATACTGAGAGGTTAAATGTGAGTCTGTAACTAGACTTGGACTCTTGCCTTCTCTATCTTCTTCTTCTCTTACCTCACAGAGGGCAGCAGAAATATTCAGTCTGTGCTGAACTCAGAAGGCAGAAATGTAGAAGAGTAGCAAAAGGAAATTGCAATCTTCAGAAGGCAAACAGAACCTACAACAGGAAACAAGTTAATTACATGTCTCTCCTTGTCCGACACTGCTGTTATAAAAGAAAAAAAAAGAACTGGCATTGATGACTATGCCCACAAACAGTCAAATAAATATTGTGAAATACAGAGATTAAAAGAAAACTAAGAGATACTGAACATAGACAAAAGTTGACATAGGTAAGAGACATTTAGCAATAGAGCTACAACCTAGAGAAAAGTACTAAAGCAAGAAAAGGGAAATCTTTAAACAAGTGTTGTTAATATAATTAGAACTACTAGGTTCTATACATAGAAGGTTAGGAAACTGGTAATATCAAAACTGATCTAAAATTATGGAAATTTAAGAGATGAATGAATTGGATGAGGTGAACAGCAAGTGGAGGGTGGTCTCAGATCAAATTAAATTTGACTTTTAAATAAACATGGTCTATGTAAACATTTTTTTTCTAAGCCATCCAAGAAGAATCCAAAAAGGAAATAGCATGAGAAGTGATCTTCTGTGTTTGTATGTTTTGCTAGAGGTGCTAGTAATGTATGGGTAACAAAGGAATGATAAATATCTTTGGGTTGCAGTAATTCTAAAACCTTTTATTGAGAAGGCTGAAAGGGAGGAATGTGATAAATTTATCAAGGCTTACAACACAAGAAAATGATAAAAATTTAAATAAATGTCAATGTCATTTACCTCATTTTGATAGTTACATATTGTATAAATGCAATTATTATTACATGCAACTATACATCAAATTATTGTACTGCACCCCACAAATATCAAAAATATGCCAATTTTAAAAAGGAAGAAATAGAGCATGTGAAATGCAAATAATGAAAAGACCACTAAAATCCAACTAATTCTCTTGGGAGGCAGAGGCAGGAGGATTGCTGAGTTTGAGGCTTTCCTGGGCTACATAGTGAGCTCAGGGCCAGCCTGAACTACAAAGCGAGACCCTGTGTCAAAAAAAAAAAAATCCAACTATTTCTTGATATTTCCTCCCCTCAAAGTAACATGTATAAACCAATCACTCATGACATCTTTTTTCTGTTTTAGAAGACTATGTAAATAAAAACAACAAAAACCACAAAACTAAAAAGTAGAAAAATTCTGAGAAGGAAACAGAGTCACTTTACTATTTAAACCATATTATATGATGAAAGATGTGTGAATAGTATTTTCGGTATTCTGTTGGAAAATAAATCTGTATGTAGAAGTTCAAAAAATGTTTATACTTAACTAGGAACTGAAAATATTTATGATTTTTGAAAGGCTTAGTAAAATATATATTCCAATCAAACTAAAATAAAAACAGTGGTTTTAATTATTCATAGAATAGTTAAAATAGTATTTGAAACATAAAATCTATGAAAATAATTTACATAGAATATAAAACAAATATTCATAAATATAAACTACTGAGAGAAAAATAACCTAGCACATAAGATGTGACCAGGCTAACACAGGTTAAGAAACATATCAAGAAATAATAGCAAACAGAAAACAAGCAATAAAGGAGAACTGAGACCAAAAAAACAATCAAACCAATTGTCATTGTAGTTAATCTGTAGTTAAATTTCACAAACCTCATTATTAAACTGAAAAATCTACTTTACACTCTCTTCTTATGGAAAAGTTGAAAATAATATGACAAGTCCCCAAAAGGTTTTATAATATTTCTCTAAAACAATTGGCAAAATTAATCTTGGTCTGATGATAAATATGCATATACTTGTTTCTAGTATGTGAAGACTATGTAATTTTAAGAGTTCTCAAAATAGTCATTAGTGTCAAATATATTAAATTAAAAGGAAGAATCTCAATTTCCTCAAATGATTTTCTAATTATAATACACATATAAATTTTGAAATTTACACACAGTATACTACCTAAGTGAAAATGCAGTATGGAATCAAAACTTGTAGGATGAGGGGAAATTCCTGACTAAAAGGAAATTTATAACCTTAAACTCATACTTTAGAAAACATAAGCAATTAATAAGCTATTTATGAAGACCAAAAGCAACACATTTTTAAAAAATGCAATAGGAATTTAGAAATAAAAATCAATATGATTAAAGTAGAAAATAAAGTAAAAAATAAATGGCATAGGTCATCGTAATGGAGAAGCAGGAGACAGATACTCAAAGAATAAAAGAACACTTTGAAAATAATATGCCAAAATTTTTAAAAATCTGGGCAGAAAACACTCTTGAAAAACATAAAATGTCATGCCAAAGCTGACTGCCATGAAATGTCAGAGAAGCTATACTAGGATAGATCATAATTGTAGTGATACATCCCTGTAGTCCTAGCTTCTTAGGAAGTCGAGGCAGAAGGATCTTTTTTTTAATTGAATTCTTTATTGGTACAATTTATATACATCTCAAAATCACATATAACATTGGGAAATTTCTACCAGTATATGCCACAAGTTAATTCTCAATTTTACCCATATCCCTACCCACTCCCCCCTCCTCCCCCCTTATACATGCTCTTTTATTTTCTTTCTGTATCATATTTATTCCTTCCCCTCATCACATTCCCACACCAAGTTTCCTATAGAAATATTCCACTCTATAAAAGCTGTCCTACTTTCTAGAACTCATTTGCATCTACAGGT
>PVIC010030479.1:0-21831 GCA_004025085.1 Thryonomys swinderianus
GCTGGTGGGCGTGAGTCTCCATGCCCAGCATTGTATGTGGTTTCCGGGGATTGAACTCAGGACCTTGCGCTTGCGAGGCAGGCACCGGAACCACTGAGCTAACCCTCCGGCCCAATGTTACTTTTTTTGCTTTTGAAGTTCTTAGTATGTGATTGTTATGTGATGGCTGTATTCAGCATTCTAATCAAATATAGGTTAAAAAATACATTATTTAGAACATAATTATATATACTTCATACAACTTAAACTAACAAAGATAGTAAAAGAGCCCCAAAACAAATTTTTTTTTTTTTGAGACAGGGTCTCACTTTGTAGTTCAGGCTGGCCCTGAGCTCACAGGCAAGCCTCCAACTCAGCAGTCCTCCTGTCTCTGCCTCCCCCGTGCTGGGATTGCAGGTGTGAGCCACCACGCGCAGCACTGTATGTGGTTACCAGGATCGAACTCAGGGCCTTGCGCTTGTGAGGCAGGTGCTGGAACCACTGAACTAAATCTCCAGCCCCCAGAACAATTTTCTACATTACAATTCTCCCTAAAACAACTCCTACTGTGCAGCCTGGAGACCCTGGATCCCACACCAGCTTAAGTGTTACACTCTCTGGTCTGGTGAGTCGTACAACTTTGCTAAAGGTGACAGTTTAGATAAACAGCCCCTCAAGGGGCCAGGCCATGTGTAGCTTGGCAGTAGAGCACTTGCCTAGCATGGTGCCAGCAGCATGTTCCGTCACCAGTGTGGACTGACATACGGTTGCCCCAAGTCAGAGAAGTCTACGGAGCAGGTCCTGAAGGGACTCACAGGCCAAAGGATGGAAACAAATAAAAACGGGCCCTTAACATATAATGGAAAATGGCGTGACAGGGACATGTATGGAGTAAACCACACACCGAGAAGACATCCTAAACTCATACTGAAATGATGTTGAGAAATCATTGGAAATAACTGAAATGGTGTTGATAAGGAACGGAAGAAGGATATTATTTAAAAAAGCATAATTTAAGCCAGGGTTTTGAAAAAGGATGAGGGTAAGAGAATGGCTTATATCTATACATCTATAAACTACGAAACTCAAAATTTTATCCAGCAACTGAGACCACTGAAAGGTTTAACTGGGAGACATATTCTTCATTTATAAAGAAGTTCATTCTAGCTCAGGGTTTCTCAACTTTGACACTATATTTTTTGACTGGACAATTCTTTGAGAATGCCTTGTGGATTATAGCATAGTTAGCAGCATCCTGGCTTCCACCCACCAGATGCAAGTAGCATCCAACTGACAACTAAAATCGTCTTCAGACACTGTAAATAAATATCCTCTGGGAGGCAAAATTATCCCCCACTGAAAACCAGCAGCCAAGCTTAAAAGCATGGAGGACAGACTGGCTCTCTGCGCCCAGGTATGCTGGGGACCAATCAGCTATGAGATACTCTGCTAAACTGGGTGGAAAGTAGATTATAAAAGGGATAGACAATCAAGAGAAAGGCACAAAGAGTACTGATAATCAACCACACGTAGTTATCAAGGATGAGCGGTGAAAGAGCCACTGCTGAATTTCTCCTAAGACACCCACCTAGCGCTATCCCCCAGGTGGCAAAGACGACGAAAGGAGGAACGTGTTGGCTGGCAAGGTGCTGAGTTCATGAGTCCCGATTATGACCTGAGCTGCTGGCGAGATACCAAGTGAAGCCACGTAAGAGGCTGATGGATATAAAGAAATGCCAAGCGTAACGTGTCGGCTAAAGACATTTATGGTATGTTTTGTTATTAGGAAAAGGTGGGGACTAGGGATTTGGCTCAAGTGGTACCGCGCCTATCTTGGAAGCACAAGGGCCCAAGTTGTATCCCCAGAATCACCAAAAAAAAAAAAAAAAAGAAAAAAGAAAAAGAAAAGGTAGCAGCTGCAGGGAGGCTACCTGGGAAGAATGACGGCCAAGCCATGGCCTACGTGCTGTTATTCCCTCCTTCCTACCCGAGCAGATCCTGGCACTTCCTCCCATTGAACCCCGACACTACTTCAGAACCGTTCCACATGCAGCACTTTGTAAGATCTGCCAGTGTTATCAAAGTAATGACTATTCATCCTATCTTATAATAGGGTCAGAAAACACCAACATTTAAGGAATAATTGAAAAAGAAAACCAATAAAAAATAAATCTGGACTGGTAAAAGAATAGAAAAAGCTAAGAGGACGGAGCCATGAACACAGAAAAAGCAAAAAGCAAAGAAGCGACCAAATACTGAGGATCCAGTAGGCATTATTTAGTACTTATTTAATATTTATTTACTATCTCAGTTAACTCTTGACATGACCATTTCAAGTTATTGTATCCGTGGAGGAAACAAACTCAGCAAGGTTAAATAATTTCCTCACAATCATAAAGGAACCCACGTTTAAACCTAAGACTATGTGACCCTAAAAACTTGAGCTCTACCCCGTTACTGCTCTGCCTCCCTGACAGTGAAATGGGGCTGACAACTCTTCCTCTGGCAAGACTGGGTGAGAGACGCTCTTACTCAACCCCAGCACCTAACTGGGCTCATGAACTGAAAAATAGGAACTGAAAAAAATAAGACTTCCAACTAATAGTAGCAGGCTTAATTCTGAGTTTTTGTCCCTAAGCAAACAAAAATCTTCTATTTAGACAGATAAAACTATTTTAAACGATTTAAAAGAAAAATTTGCCAAAAAAGGGAGTAAGGTAGGACAATAATCACAACTGCGACAGTTTCAATTCATACTCTGCAACATTTACATGCCAGAAAATTGTCTATTACTGCATGGAATATAAAAACAGTACCACAGAATGAAATTTATTTTATGATGACTTCATGAGTTTACACTAGTTTCAATTATAAAGGCACACCGTACTTACACACCTAAGGCTATCATGAAGGGAGGATACAGTAGGCAAAGATCCGTCCTGTAGGTATCGTTCACTATCCTCCTGCAGGAATGCAAATCGTATTATTATGCGGAGTACTTTATCTGATTGTACATTTTCTCCCAGAGAGGGCCACATTTCCCATCTTTGTACACATTTTTTTCCCTTTTCCATTACTGAGCACAGCTACAAAAGCAAAAAGGATGGATGCACAAATGTGACAACAAATAAGTACATATTATTGAGTAGAAAATTTATATACTAATGGATCAAATTTACTTGAGATTCTGAAGCTTCATAATTACAATATAAAATAAACAGATTTGTAATTTGGTTTTGTTTTCTTGAGACAGAGTCTCACTATATTGTTCAGGCTGGTCTCAAAATCATTATGTAGCCCAGGCTGGCTCTGAACTCATGGCCGGTCTCCTGCCTCAGCCTCCTGAGTGCTGGGATTATAGACATGTGCCACCATGCCTGGCCTGTAATTTTTTAAAAATCTGAAAATCAGATTAAAAAAAGAAAAAATAAAATAAAATTGTATGTATGGTAACTACTTCAAAAATATACTGGTTATGTGAAAGATAAATTCACTTCTAATTTTTATGAAAACAGTTTTAATTCATACAAATCAAATTTAGCATATTTAGCAAAAAGATAACGTACAATCATTTTAGCACTTATACTACTACCAGTTACTAAAATTCAAGGAACAGGTATTTTGCTGAAAATAAAATACTTGGGGCACTACTTTAATGACTTTATGAATACCAAAGTTCACATTTAGATGTCAGCCTGCCTGTCTGATTAACGTGTCACACTATTAATAACTTCTGTACTAATTACCATGCAAGGGGAAGCAACATGTCTTCTTGGCCCATGTCCTGCACATACTGGAGCAAAGGTCTATAAGGATGATACACTATCAAGCAACAATCCTAGAAACAGTTTAAAAAATGTGTTTGTATAAAAACAGATTTATTACAACACAAGAAAACGATATCATTACCCAACTGATTTGTACTTGTGTACTTCGAAACGAATTTCTCTACGTCATGCTTGCTTCCCTTCTAGCCTGCTGAGCAAGTCCTATGGCAGCCCTAGACCCTACTGTAATGGAGAAAGCAGTGCTCTCTCTGAAATATACCTTGGTAAATCGGTTGGCAGTCAGTCAGCATCCATGCATTCCCTTAGAGACTCAAAGTGTCACATCTGCAACACACTGAAACCTCTTATTAGCCTATAGTCCGTAATTCCCAACTGCAGGAGCAGAATTCCGCCAAGCACAACCTATCCTTCAGTAACACCGCACACATACACAAACGCCGTGCACCATTTACAGTGGCGTAATGTCCTGACTTGTTTGTTTATAATCCTGTTACAGTTACTATAGAACAGAAATTTTTTTCCATCCCGAGCAGAATATATGAATTATTTTAAAGGCTTCAGAGAGGAGATAGTGATGTTACTAGGTCATTATGATTTCACCATGTGGTTTTAAAATGTACCTCCCTGGAAATCATTTCATTAAATAAGTTCTGATTTCATTAAATTTGAAAATAAATTTTATTCCATCAGTCACAGGAAAAAAACTTACCATTAGTTCTAAAAGATAGAATTCACATTCTAATACCTGTTAAAAAAATTACCTGTGTCAATTACATGACTTTACTCAATTTAACATAGTCGTTAATTTATTACACACATTTACTAAAAAAATTTACATCAAGTAAACAGTCACTTCTAATAGTAAACTAATTTTTCCCTATTCCATAATTCATAAAGTTATAATGATAAAGCATTTAAATCCTTCAAAGGAAAAATGAGCCTCTTATAAGTAGTTTTATTCTACGGGGTTTCCTTGGGGTTTAAATCACGGTCTTGCACAGGTTAAGCACATGTCCTACCACTGAGTCACACCTCTAACCCCGGCACTCATTATTTTTACTTAAAATATTCGGTAAGAACTTTAAATATTTATTGTGGTACTAGGGATTAAATCCAGAGCCTTGCACTGACCTACCTTCTCAGAGCCTTTCATTTTTTTTTTTTTTTTGAGACGGTCTTCGCTTTGTAGTTCAGGCTGGCCCTGAGCTCACTATGGAGCCCAGGCAAGCCTCGAACTCAGCAATCCTCCTGCCTCTGCCTCCCGAGTGCTGGGATGACAGGCGTGAGCCACCACACCCAGCACTGTGGTCTGTGGTACTGATTGGTGCTGGGCGTGAGTCACCACGTCCAACATTGTATGTGGTTACCAGGATCGAACTAAGCACCTTGCGCTTGTGAGGCAGGCGCTGGAACCACTGAGCTAAATCTCTGGCCTCATTTTTTTTTTTTGAGACAGGGTCTCACTTTGTAGTTCAGGATGGCCCTGAGTTTACTATATAGCCCAGGCAAACCTCAAACTCAGTAATCCTCCTGTCTCTCTCTCTCCTGAGTGCTGGGATTACAGACATGAGACATCATGCCCAACAGATCTTTTCATTTTTTGAGACAAAATCTTGCTAAGTTCTCCAGGCCAGCCTCAAACTTACAACTTGCCTTCAGTCTCTGACGCAGCAAGGAATACCGGTATATGACACTGTGCCAAGCCTTAGTTTTAGTTCTTTTTTTCCTTTTTTTTTTGTAGTGCTAATCAAAGCCATACCTTTGCATACACAAGGCAAGAAATATGCCAGGTGGCCAGAGGGTTAGCTCAGGGGTTCCGGCACCTGCCTCGCAAGCGCAAGGTCCTGAGTTCGATCCCCGGTAACCACATACAATGCTGGGCATGGAGACTCACGCCCACCATCAATCAGTACCACATACCACAGTGCCATGCGTGGTGGCTCATGCCTGTCATCCCAGCACTCGGGAGGCGGAGACAGGAGGGTTGCTAAGTTTGAGGCTTGCCTGGGCTACATAGTGAGCTCAGAGCCAGCCTAAACTACAAAAACGAGACCCTGTCTCAAAAAAAAAAAAAAAAAAAGAAATCTGCCAGGGAGCTACATCCCAAACATCTGGAAGCTTCTAGGAAATATTGAGGCCAGAGACTGCAAGCCTGAAAACCCTGATTTAGTTGGTTTGGAGATGTCTCAACATAAAAAGTTCCCAAGGAAATTCAGTAAGTCACCAGGATTGACAGCCACTCCTACAAAGTATTTTTGAAAAACACAAGCTATTCAGCTTTAATAATATAAACTAATGAATATGAAGATCTATAAATATAAATAATATGAATATCTACAAGAATATGACTTAGAAGTGCCATTTCTAGGAGACTATTAAATTTATTTTAATATAAAATGGAGCTAATTTACGTATAGTTTTTGACAAATGCATTATTTTATACAGTATACTTACATGATTCATCCTGTAAGGAAATTCCTTTGGGAAGGCATATGAAAATCTAGTTTTTACTGCAGAAAACAAACAACAACAATTTAAATGGAGGAAACGTCAAAGTGAATTACACCAAAAAGTCCTTTAACATAATATATCAGAGTGGTAGCATATTTATGGCACACATGTCACAGCCGTTTTTACTGAAAGCTCTAAAAACTTTGCCAACATTGGTACAGAATACTAGGGGATAAGACTAAATCATTTTCAAGTACATGGTCTTGGCAATGCGAAAGGATCTAGATTTTTGTTTTCAGGGAAGGAAAAAGACTGGATGACAGGACTCTGTATGTCCTCCCCTACAGAATGAGAGAGGTTTGCAGAGTTCTGCTGTTTAAAACAATAAATTAAAAGACCTATGATAAAGTGAAATAAATAGATTACAGATATGTAAATATAGTATCTTTTCTCTTGTAAATGAGTTCTGGAATGTATGATGGATTTTTTAAAATAGGAAATATTCAAAAGGAATGTGGTGGGGGAACATAATGAGGGGAAAGAATAAATATGATTCAGAAAGAAAAACAAATGGCATGTATATAAGGGGTGGGGATTGTGGGTGGTTAGGGATATGGGTAAAAATGAGAATTAACTTCTGTCATATACTGGTACAAATTCCCCAATGTTGAGTGTGATTGTGAACTGAATATAAAATGTACCAATAAAGAATTCAATTTTAAAAAAAAGACAAAAAACCCACCCCACTGTGACTGTTCTATTTTTCAGTCATGCAGAGGTCACTTGGTCTGTTTACAAATGCTATGTATTTGTAAAAAGTTACAAGATGAAAGGTAATAGCTCTTCAGGTAAGTAATTATCTCCAAGATGTCAAGAAAAAAAAAATTTTTTGAGACATGGTCTCACTTTATAGTACAGGTTGGCCCTGAGCTTACTATATAGTCCAGGCAAGCCTCAAACTCAGCACTACTCCTGCTGAGTGCTGGGATTACAGACATGAGCCACGATGCCCGGCACTGTGATGTGTGGTACTGATTGGTGGTGGGCATGAGTCACTATGCTCGGTACTGTTGTATGTGGTTACCAGGATGGAACCAAGGACCTTGCACTTGCTAGTCGGGCGCTGGAAGCACTGAGCTAAATCTCCAGCCCTGAATTTATTTTTTTTGTACAACTACTATTGTTTTTTTGGTGGTACCAGGGATTGAACTCAGGACCTTGTACTTGTGGAACACGCATGGCACCACTGAGTTAAGTCCCCGTCCCTACAATTCATTTTTAACATTAAAATAGTTTTTTTATTTTTTTTGAGACAGGGTCTCGCTTTGTAGTTCAGGCTAGCTCTGAGCTCACTATGTAGCCCAGGCAAGCCTCAAACTCAGCAATCCTCCGTCTCTGCCTCCCCAGTGCTGGGATGACAGGTGTGAGCCACCACCCCCGGCACTGTGGTATATGGCATGTGGTACTGATTGCTGGTGGGCCTGAGTCTCCATGCCCAGCATTGTATGTGGTTACCAGGGATCAAACTCAGGACCTTGCGCTTGCAAGGCAGGTGTCGGAACCACTGAGCTAACCCTCTGGCCCTTAAAATAATGTTTTAAAGATAATAATTTAAGTTGTTACAAACAACTTCTTTTTTAATTTTATTTTTTTGCCAAACACACTAGTCACAAGATATTCTTAGGAGCTGTAATAACTACAACCAATCTCTGACATCCCTCATAAACTAAAAAGCATCACTGTATTATGGGACTTTCTTCAGAAAGCAAGATATACTTTTTGTACTTACATACAGAAGTAGCAGCAGCAATCAATCTTGTATTAGAGACTACCCCAAATTCCTACAAAAAAACAGATGAGGTCAGGTACGTGTTGATCAGTGTTTATTAACCTGAAGATATCTGGTCAATGGTTCAAAGCAGAGCATTTCCCCTATATTTATAACCTGTTTGGCTCATACCTATTTGAGGTACGAAGTATTTAAATTTCTAAATGCATTTACTTTTCCTTAAAACTGGCATAATTTAACTTGTGTCATATACTGGTACAAATTCCCCAATGTTGAGTGTGATTGTGAGCTATATATAAAATGTACCAATAAAGAATTCAATTTTTAAAAAAACTGTCATAATTTAAGACAAACTTAAACGATTTTATAATTTAGTCTCAAAAAGTACCAAAAAGCCATAAAATGACAATGCCAGTCTTTTGCACTGACAATTTCCAAGGTGGTTTGGATTCTTCCTGTAAGAATAAATATTAAGTATATTTCTTTTTTTTGTTTTTTTTTTTGAGACAGGGTCTCGCTTTGTAGTTCAGGCTGGCCCTGAGCTCACTATGGTGCCCAGGCAAGCCACCGCGAACTCAGCAATCCTCCTGTCTCTACCTCCCAAGTGCTGGGATTACAGGCGTGAGCCACCACTTCTGGCATTGTGGTATGGTATGCGGTGTTGATTGTTGGTGGGTGTGTCTCCACGCCCAGCATTATATGTGGTTACCGGGGATCAAACTCAGGTCCTTGCGCTTGCGAGGCAGGCACCGGAACCACTGAGCTAACCCTCCGGCCCAAGTATATTTCTTATACAGTTGAACATGGCCTAAAAGATATTTATGTCATTTAATAGTAAAATGTTTCTTTGACTAAAATAAATTTTAATATATAAGAACCCAAAAGACCTATTATCTTTTTGGAACAGAGGTCAAGAATATAAGATTTTCAAAGTTAGTTCCCATTTCTTCTTTCAACCTAATGCACAGTATTACCACTAAGGTTTTTTTTTTTTTTGAGACAGGGTCTCGCTTTGTACATCAGGCTGGCTCTGAGCTGACTATATAGTCCAGGCAAACCTCAAACTCAGCAATCATCCTGTCTCTGCCTCCTGAGTGCTGGGATTATAGGCATGAGCCACCATGCCCAGCAATCCTCATCTAATTTTGTATCCTCACTATTCAAACTTTTCCTTGTTAAAATTTACATGGCTATGCCTCTTCTAAGCTTTGTCTTGTTTTGCTTTTCCTATGGCTTGGCAGGCAGGCACATAGGACAGAGGAAAGAAGTCAGCAGGGAATGAGAGGCATACAGGCGGGACAGTCTGAGGTCATTACAAAAAAGCAGTGACACATAATAAATACTGCTCTGTGGCAAACAATGTTTTAAGGCAGAAGAGCAGAGAAGTTAAGAACACAGATCAGGAAATGCCAGGCATGGTGGCTCATGCCTGTAATCCTAGTACTCAAGAGGCAGAGGCAGAAGGATTGCTTGCCTGAGCTACATAGTGAGCTCAGGGCCAGCCTCAACTACAAAGCGAGACCCTGTCTCAAAAACCTGAAGAAGAACACAGACTAGGAGCTGGATGCCTAAGGTTCATAGACTGGGGTGGCCACCTCCAAGGTGTATGGACTTAAGTTCTTTTGAGACAGGGTCACTAGGCAGTTCAGGCTGACTTTGCACTCACTATAGAGCCAAGGCTGGCACCAAACTTGGGGCAACACTCCTGCATCAGCCTCCCAAAACAGGCATGTGCCACCACCCTGGTTCAAACAAACTCTTAATCTCTCTTTTGATACTACTATTATAGATTCCAGTGAGTATTGGTAGGACAAAAAGGCAGCTGATGCATGGTGTTCCTTATTTGCTAACTAAATATATAAAATAAACACATATATTTCTTTCAATTTGTATAATTTCAGTATTAAGCATAAATTATCAACTACTATTATCATCACATATAGTAATGTAAAAACTTGAACAGATTCACCAACATACATTGATATATACATCTTTTTTTTGTGGTACTGGGGATTGAACTCAGGCCCTTGTGCGTCCAAGATTGGAGCGGTACCACTTGAGCTACATCCCCAGCACTACATTGACTATATTTTGATGGACGAACAGAAAACTGTTTATACCTCCACTTTGGATGCCAAAAACACACATGTAGGAGCCATTAATACAGGGTCTATACTTTTCAGGGAATACCTAAAATATGATAAGACAAAGTTAAATGTCACTCATTTAGAAAATGCACTGAGAAAAATGTCACTAAATTTATGGCTAACAACTTACTCGTTTACACTAAAGTTTATCACCATAAAAAGGAGTTCCAAATAGACAAAACACAATCCCAAAACTAAACTGTCTTACCTGGCATAGAATCTTTTGAAGTAGACTGTAGCAGTGGCAATAACTTGTTGTCTTAATTTAAGATGTTCACCTAAAGCTTGGATAACTAAAAGGAAAATGATAAAATTTTAAATATGTACCTAGTATAATTAAATTAACCTCGAATAATTTTTGTGTTTAAATTACTAAGGCATTCATTTTTAACAAAGAGTAAAACCTATACATGCTACACAGCTCTATTTGATTCACATTGGTCTAATTCTAGGATCTGCATATTTGGTTAAAATATGGCAGTACGGGGCCAGGGATTTAGCTCAGTGGTTCCAGTGTCTGCCTGGCAAGTGAAGGTCTTGAATTTGATCCCTAACACCACATACCACAATGCTGGGTGTGGCAGCTCACGCCTGTTATCCCAGCACTTGGGAGGCAGAGGCAGGAGGATGCTGTGAGTTCGAGGCTGGCCTGGGCTATACAGTGAGCTCAGGGCCAGCCTGAACTAAAAACCTTTACTCTGGTATATGGTAACTGGCAGATAAGATAGTGATCTTCCTAATCTCATTCTCTTTTGCACATCTTCTGTTGTTTTTAGGATTATTATGGTAGTTATAATTATGAGTTTGGTAAGTGTCTAGTATTCCCTTTTTATAATTACTATAGAGATAATGTGAAAAGAATTAAAATATTTGGAAGATAGGAAGGGATTTAGCTTAGGTGTTATTGTGTGTAGCTACCTTGGAAGGACAAAGGCTTGAGTTCGATCCCTGGTACAAAAAAATGTAGAATTTTTGGAAGATAAAGGAGGAATATCTTATCATTTAACCTCCTTACTGCAAGAATAACTTTTGTTATAGGGCACTGTGGTATGTGGTATTGATTGCTGGTGGGTGTGAGTCACCACACCCAGCATTGTATGTGGTTACCAGGGACTGAACTCAGGACCTTGCGAGGCAGGTGCCAGAACCACTGAGCTAAATCTCCAGTCCCAGAGTAAAAGGTTTTTTGACTAGATCCCCTTCCCTTCAAAGCAAAGTTCTATGGTAAAAATGACAACCATAGGCTGTTAAGTCAAAGAATTATTTATCATCAAAGTACTATCCTTTAGCTAATCATAATGTGGGCTGCCTTATAAAGGCTTAAGGTTCATTAACACCTTCAAATTATCTTTAGTACCTATGACATGTAAAATTCACAAGAACCCTAGAGCACCAGAAAGATAAGTTGAAAAAAAAAAAGCATGAAAAGTATAACAAAAATATCATATAAAAATATTTTCAATCAAAAGTAACCAACTATACCACTTCAACCAAATAAAAAATTTACCATTTGTAAAAAATATCTGTAATTTCCAATACTCTTCTTCTGAGAGAAACTTTAAATCCTTTTGACGCTCCTTCAATAGATCTTGTTTATCCAAAATCCACTGCAAACTAGAAGTAAAGATGTTAAGATATATTTGATATAAAATCAGTAAGTTACAGAAAACAGACTAAATAAGTTCTTATTTTGGAAGCACAAAGTACAAAAAAGTAACCTGAAAAGACCATATTTCTCATGTTTATGAAAATGCAAGTTTGTAAGAATTATCTCACTAACATAAACACACCCTAAAAAATTATCCTCTAATTTCATTCTTCTTCCTAGTATTTCTACTGTATTGTACTGCACTGATTCTAATACTCAACTACCAAGATGCATCTTAAAATCAGCAATGGTTTAGCATCTTAATTAACAGCACTTATTTTTTTGTAATGCTAAATGATGGAATTACTTAACATCAATGGTACCTTAGATTGCTGAAGAACATTTTCAATTGTTCATGAGTTGCGAGGGTATTTAATTTCTCTACTTCACAAATTCTAGTCATGTTAAATTATAATATACTTTAAATAATTTTCTAAAGGCAGAACTAATGGATCCACTTTGGTGGCAACTTTAATATAAATTGTCAGTTTTCTCTCCAAAAAGGTTTCCCCAGTTTCCAATCCTATTAACAGTTCATTTGTGTCTCATAATATTTAGGGTTACATTGATTCACTCAAGTATTTTAAAACTTAAAAGGAAGGTAATGTATCACTGTTTTTTCCTCTGAAGTTTACTTATGAGGGCAAACATTTCCCCAGGGCATGATGTTCATTCTAATACAAACATTTTTTTTGTTATCTGCTCAATTTCTCAATCAATCAACTAGAAAAATACTTGGTGTACTTCCTGTTTTACTGCATTTTAGCCATAGGATGAGTTGTGTTCTACTTCAATTTTCTGAAATATCTGTGATTTGTTCAACAGTTTATCACAGTTATTTTATTAAGATAAATTTTACTAATAAATGTTTCAAGTTTTCCTCAGTATTTTGTATGGAGGCTAAAACAAGACATAAATGCGCATTTTAGCAACTTTAGTGATACATGTAAGATTCACCATTATTTTCATGTGTCACTGTGAAAAAAGAAATGCCATGTTGCCAGGTGTGGTGGCTCAGCCTGTAATCTCAGCACTTGGGAGGCAGAGGCAGGAAGATTGCTGTGTGATTGAGGCTTGTTGGGGCTACACAGTGAGCTCAGGGCCAGCCTGAACTACACAGCTCCAAAAAAAAGCCACGTTGATTTCCCAGGTGTAAGAAAATGTGAATTTCAGAGGCATGAAATGCAGCTTTGCCTTTAGGGGGAACTTAAATCATAGTTTGCACTGAACTACAACCCTAGCCCTTTTGTTACCTTTAGAGAGTTTCTTACTTTGTCATTAAGTTGCCCAGGCCAGGCCTGAATTTAGGATTCTTCTGCTTCAACTTCCAGAGTGCTGGGATTACAGCTATGCATCACCTAAGGTCAGCTCAAATACTGCACTTTTTTTCATTTTCCTTTCATCAAATTCATCTAAAAATGGCCATTCATCTTTTTGTTGATTTAATAGGTGAAAAATAAAAAATGGTGAATAAAATTTTTAAAAATTAGTACATATGCACCGGGCGTGGTGGCTCACGCCTGCAATCCCAGCACTCGGGAGGCAGAGACAGGAGGATTGCTGAGTTCGAGGCTTGCCTGGGCTACATAGAGAGCTCAGGGCCAGCCTGAACTACAAAGTGAGACCCTGTCTCAAAAAAAAAAAATTAGTACATATGCAATACATTAATTTCTTTTTAAAGGAACTTTCTTGCCTCTCATACTGCCTTTTGCAGTTAGGGACTCCACAATGCTCAAGGAATCTGAATAAAGACAAAACAAGTGGCCCTTCCTCCAGGATTATCCGAATTAGAAGGCAAGGTAAGGTGTGTTTTGAAACAGAATCTCATTTTTTGTAACTCATGTTGGCCCTCAACTCATTATTAGCCCAGGCTAGGTGTGAACTTTCTTTTTTTTTTCTTTTTCTTTCTTTTCTTTTTTTCAGACATAGTTTGCTATGTACTCCAGGCTGGCCTCTCACTCATGGCAATCCTCCTGCCTCAGCCTCCCGAATATTGGGAGACTCTGATTTAAGACATGTGCTACCATGCCCTGTGGCAAGATCTGTTTTTAAAAAACATATTTAATATTATAATCTTTGAGTGAAGCAGGGTATGGTGCTACACACCTGTAACCCCAACAATGGGAGACCGAGGCAGTCTGTCTGGAGTTCCAGGTCAGCGTAGGCTAATGAAGGGGAATGGTATACAGGGAGAGGGTGGAGATTGTGTGGTGGGGGGTAGGGGAATGGGGAAAAAATGAGAATTAAGTTGTGGCAGGTACTGGTACAAATTCGCAATGTTGATTGTGATCATAATGTGTATATAAAATGTACCAATAGGGCTGGAGATTTAGCTCAGTGGTTCCAGTGCCTGCCTCGCAAGTGCAAGGTCCTGAGTTCGATCCCTGTAACCACATACAATGCTGGGTGTGGTGACTCACACCCACCAGCAATCAATACCACATACCACAGTGCTGGGCGTGGTGGCTCACGCCTGTCATCCCAGCACTCGGGAGGCAGAGACAGGAGGATTGCTGAGTTAGAGGCTTTCCTGGGCTACATAGTGAGCACAGGGCCAGCCTGAACTACAAAAGGGAGACCCCGTCTAAAAAAAAGTACTAATAAAACCAATTAAAAAAAACAGAGGACACTACCACAGTAGCCCTATTTTATTGTTTAAGCAGGGCAATAAACTGTACCCTGAGTAGAATTATCTAACCTAGGCTACAATAATAAATGCAACCCTTGAAGTGGAAAAGAAAAAAACAAATGATAATGACCGGGGAATGGTGGCACAGGTCTGTAATCCCACCATTCGGGAGGCTGAGGCAGGAGCACTGCCCTGAGTTACAGGTCAGCCTGGACTACATACAGTGTGAGACTGTGTCTCAAAAAAAAAAAATTATAATGCCCTCAGTAGATGAAAGCATAATGAAAATGCTTATTAAGATTAAATCTTTTTTAAAATTGAAAAACAGGCTACCAATTATCTTAGTTTCTGTCAAAGTTTATCAATTTTGCCACCACTTGTTTGTTTCATCTCTGCTCAAGCAAATGTTTCAGTAATACAAAATAAAAAATGAGATGATCAATAGTAAAGCACTGACAGCATTTCATCTCCACAGAATCATTTCATAGCAAGAGGAAAACATGCCTTTTGAAAAATAGGTCTCGAAGTACATTGTTTCTTTTCCTCTTCATACAAAGGGTAGAAAAAAATGAACAGACACCAATCCTATTCACAGAATAAAAATTAAATATTAATGCTCTTATCATTAAAATTTTACACTAAAATTATCTTCATAAAATTCTGTTCATTCTTCATCTACAAAGCAGAAAGCCTACTCAGTGTTTATTTAACCCCATCATACACCTTCCCCATCTCTTGTACAGATGCTGTTAATATTACACCAGCTCTTTCACAGCCACTGACAGAAATAAACATTCACGCAAAAGCCAAGGAACAGGCAAAATCACTAGTTAGCACATTTAAAATAATATGTAAGACACGGGCTAATAAACTAATTTTGAGAGCACCTGCCCCGTACCGTATGAAGAGGAAACTCCATCTAGGCGCATAGTTACGCTCGGACTCTGCTCTCGGAATACTAAACCCACTGGGGACAGACGGTGAATGACAAAAGAGCATAACGCTGTTCCTTTGAACAAGCTCCACGTAAAAGCCAGCCCCAACGGTCCTGAGCAGGCGACCTCCCAAGCCTCAACGGGGATGTGCTCCCCACCCCGGCCCCCAACCCGACCCCGACTTAAACTCCTCAGTCTTCCTTCCCGAGGACCAAGCCCCTCCCCCACCCTTCACGGTAACGACCACCCCAGCCCCAAACCTCGCGGACCCTGGAGTCGCCTCATAGGAGCCCATTTCATTTCCGGTTCTGCTGCCTCCCAAGAGGATCTCTCAGGACCGAGGCCGGGATCCATGCCCAGAGGGAGTCGCAGGCCCTGTCCTCGCCGCCCCCTATGATCGGGCCCCCGGCGAGAAGAGAGAAGATCGCTTACTAGTGGGAGCTCTGCCAAAAGTTCCCTGCCATGGAGCGCAGCTTGCCCTGATAAAAAAGCACCAGCCGACGGAGCGGCCCGCGGAGCGACCATAGACTCAGCCCGTCGGGTAACCGCGCTCCTCGATCTGATCGGCTAAGCTCCGCTCCGATGCGGCAACGACGAGAGGAAGACGACGGCAACCTCTCCTCTTCCACGTCGGCTGGCAACATTTGTCTGTGGAAACCGGTTCCTAGAGACAAAAGTTCCGCCCGCCCCCGCCCCTCGCTCAGTTCCTGAGCAATCCGCCGGCGGGGCGGGTCTGCTGTGGGCGTGTTAAAAGCAGGACACCGGAACTAGCCCATGAAGGCTCGCGCCAAGGGCGTCTCTCGCGAGAGCTTGAGGCAGAAAGGGAACCCTAGCACTTGGGCTTCGGTGTTCACCTCTGGATTCACTATATTGAGAAGCAACGCGATTCGGGGTCTTATCCTGTTGTCCAGGCCTTTAAAAACAGCACTTGAGCGCTATGATAAAGTGTAAGAGCTTGTGACTTCATTTTTTCCCCTGCCGTTGGAAAGAAACAGGATGATTTGGGCCTCACAATGCGTCGCTCCCGCACCATGCACCTGTCCTGGGGATTAAACCGAGGGCCTCCCACACAAAGCTACCGCCTCAACCTTTTGTATTTTTTTTTACTTTTGAGAGTGTCTCGCTAAGTCACTAAATTGTCAAGGCGGTGCTGGAACTTGTGATTCTCTTGCCCCAACCTCTCAATTATTGGGATACAGGTGTCTTCTACAGTGAGAGTGCAGTGGTGTTTTATTGCCATAGAACCACTAATTTTGTAAAATATCTCAAAGCGTCTATACCTGAAAAAAAAAGCTGTTTACGTGATGAAATAATACCATGTTTTTGTATTATTGTAACATTTGTATTATTGTAATATTTCCTTTAATGCTTTGTTTTCTAAATGGGTAGACATGTCTGCAGGTGATCAGAGTTCTGAGGTAATTTAAAAGTTTTTCAGGCTGGAGATTTAGCTCAGTGGTCCCGGCGCCTGTGTAGCAAGCGCAAGATGCCTGGTTTGATCCCCGGTAATACCACAATACCGGGTGAGGCGATTCACGCCTACCAGCAAGCAATACCACATACCACAGTGCCAGGTGTGGTGGCTCACGCCTGTCACCCCAGCACTCAGGAGGCAGAGGCAGGAGGATTGGTGAGTTCAAGGCTTGCCTGGGCTACATAGTGAGCTCAGGGCCAGCCTGAATTACAAAGGGAGACCCTGTCTCAAAAACAAAACAAAACAAAACAGGGCCAGAGATTTAGCTCAGTGGTTCTGGTGCCTGCCTTGCAAGTGCAAGGTCCTGAGTTCGATCCCCGGTGACCACATACAATGCTGGGCATGGAGACTCACCCACCAGCCATCAATACCACATACCAGTGCCGGGCGTGGTGGCTCACGCCTGTCATCCCAGCACTCGGGAGGCAGAGACAGGAGGATTGCTGAGTTCGAGGCTTGCCTGGGCTCCATAGTGAGCTCAGGGCCAGCCTGAACTACAAAGCAAGACCCTGTCTCAAAACAAAACAAAAAAACAGTTTTTCCCTTGTGGATGGAGACCAAATAAGAAGTGGTGAAATTGAATGTGATAATTATTTTAATTATTAGGTATACCAAAAATACAAAATACAAATATACATATATATATCAATAAAATATTGTTTGTTTTTTGAGACAGGTTCTCACTGTGTAATTCAGCCTGTCCTAGAATTTATTATGCAGCCCAGGCTAGATTTGAACTTGTCACAATCCTCCTGTCTCCTTCTCCCAAGCGCTCAGAGTCTAGCAAGTGTGCGCCACTGTATCCAGCTGGCAGAGGCGTGTGTGTGTGTTTTTGAGACAGTGTCTCACTTTGTAGTTCAGGCTGGCCCCAAACACACTATGTAGCTCAGGCTGGCCTTGAGCTCACAGCAACCCTCCTGCCTCTGTTGAGTGCTGGGATTAACAGGAGTGAGTCACCATCCCTGGCATTGTGGTATGTGGTTATCGGAAATCAAACTCGGAACCTTAGGCTTGCCAGGCAGATGCCTGAATCGCTGAGCTAAATCCCGGGCCTAGCAATGGTTATTTTAAAATTTGACACACACCTGGTCAAGATGTGAATATATTTATTACTGCATGCATTAGTCTGGAGGAACTAGACCAGGCTGAACTGTGCTAACACATCCTCTCTCTCACTCCCACTGTTGATAATTTTTCTCTGCAAAGCCAGATCTTAATGCTGTAAGGAACCAGCCTTTCATTCCTTGGTTCTTTGTATCTTTGATGAAAGACATCAGACAAGTTACGCTGTTGTGCAGTTTAGGTTGAGCTTATTGTAAAGCAGATTGATGCCTTTAGGCAGGAAGAGGGGAGGGTCCTGAAGAAATCTGCAGCCCAGTGTAGTATCTTTTTGTATCACTATCACATAGAATTCCTCATATACGGCCTTCAGGAAACCTTGGTGATTATGATGTTTATAGGCATTTTTCTTAGAGGTTACTTTGGAATATTGATAACTCAGAACTGTCTCCCTTGCTCTTTTTGGGTGGTCCCTATTCCCTTATAGGGGCTGTTAATGGCCTGTGTGTAGGTGTTTCTCCAAAGCCTCCTGCTTCTTGAGAGGTGGCTGAATCTAGAGTGTATGATTGATTCATTTGGGGATAGGCCTGAGGGCACTAGGATTAAGGGAGTGAGGGCTGCCTGCCCTAAGTAGTCTGAGTAAGATAAAAGTGGCAGAAAGACTCTGTTAAGGTCCCGTGTTGTTTTGCTATCATCTGTCCACCATGAACTGCTGCTCCTCTGCCACCCTGCCTAGGAGTCAATTATGCACTGAAACCTCTACAAAGTGTGAGCTAAAAACAAAAACAACTTTCCCCTTTATCTTGGAGTGTTAAGTATTTCGTCTCAGCAATGAGAGAAAACACAAGGGCCTTAATTATACATTTAAAAAAAACCTATGGAGAACATTAACAATAGGTAAATTCTAATTAAATCAGGTCCTAGCCCAATGAAGGAAGGTCCTTACAGAATACTCCCCTTTTGGATACCATTGAGGACAAATCTTAGCAACAAGGAATGCTGTAGGACTTGTCCTGGAAATAGAAAACTTCGTATCAGAGTAAAAGTGAACAATATATAATCTTAAAATGTCGCTGTGCTCTGTGTGGTCATTATTTGAGCAGGAGATCTAATACATGATTATAATGTATTTACACTAAGGGCTTTGTTTCTTCATGTCACTAAAGTTGGCATAGCATGCTATTGTGGACTCCTACTGCCTTTATTTCTCAATCTCTCAGGCCCACTAATGTCTAACTACCTCCTTACTGGCTTAACATAAAAGCATACATACTTAATATATCTTAATTCTTTTTTTTTTTTTTTTTCTTTTTGAGACAGGGTCTCGCTTTGTAGTTCAGGCTGGCCCTGAGCTCACTATGGTGCCCAGGCAAGCCGCCGCGAACTCAGCAATCCTCCTGTCTCTGCCTCCCGAGTGCTGGGATTACAGGCGTGAGCCACCACGTCCGGCATTGTGGTATGCGCTGTTGATTGTTGGTGGGCGTGTCTCCACGCCCAGCATTCTATGTGGTAACCGGGGATCGAACTCAGGACCTTGCGCTTGCGAGGCAGGCGCCGGAACCACTGAGCTAACCCTCCGGCCCAATATATCTTAATTCTTTTTGTTTTCTTTCCTCCTCCTCTCTTCCTCCCTCATCTAGAATTCCTCTTCCCATTTGCATCTATCTCCCTGTTTCCTAGTATCAATCTTTTGTTTTTAAAATTATTTATACTTTGTGTTTCTCATATAAGAGAATTAATGTGATATTTAAGGTTGTGTACATGAATTATGTCAATATGGTTTCATGGTATATCCATTTTCTTACAAATAACTCAAATTTATTCTTTTTTTTTTTTTTGAGACAGGGTCTTATTTGTAGTTCAGGCTTGCCCTGAGCTCACTATGTAGCTCAGGCAAGCCTCAAACTCAGCAATCCTCCTGTCTCTGCCTCCAGAGTGCTGGGATTACAGGTGTGAGCCACCACGCCTGGCACTTTGGTATGTGGTATTGATTGCTGGTGGGTGTGAGTCTCCAAGCCCAGCATTGTATGTGGTTACTAGGGATCGAACTCAGGACCTTGCACTTGTGAGGCAGGCACTGGAACCACTGAGCCAACCCTCCAGCCCCAAATTTATTCTTTATGGCAGAGTAGTATTCTGTTGTGTAATGAATATAAACAATATATATGATTAACATGTATTAATTTGGGGGGTTTTGTTTGTTTTTGAGACAGTGTCTCACTGTGTAATCCAGGCTGGTCTTTAATTCATTATATAGCCCAGGATGGCTACATAGTGAATTCATAGCAATCCTCCTGCCTCAACTTTCCAAGTGCTGCCTATTACAGGCATGCACTACAATGCTTAACTGAACATATGTTAACGTAAAAACTTTAAGCTATTTTATTTGTAACTCCATGAAGTCTCATGAAGTGTGCTTGCTCTCTTTTGTGATTGACCTTTTGACTGTCAAGGATATAGAATGTTTCTGTCTTCCTACTACCCTGTCTCAATCCTCTTTGCTTCCTAACTTAAAATGTTTTGGCAAAAGGACGGAAGTCTTACATTATCTCTTAATCAACATTAGGAACCTTGAAACAGGAAGAACAGTTACTTTTTCTTGTGGACCACTGACCAGAATACACACATGCTTCCAACTTAATTGCCAGGAGGCTGAGAAATGTGGGGATGCATGTTGTTCATTTGTACATACTGCTGTCTGTTACACTGCAGATTGTAGTCTAGAATATTTGAAAGGTAACTAGTGAATAAACCTGAAGCCCTGGGCTGTTTCAGAGATTCAAATTTCTTCAACTCTGTTTTTGTTTTATCAGGCTGCCATCATTCAAAAGGTAAGGATTCTATGAAAAATTAATATTATTAAAGTTTCATTCTTTTCCTCCTTGCTAGGGTCAAGTCTCATGAATCTCTGTGTGCTCCTATTACATTATTTCTATCATTGGCTTATCAATTAATTCTGATTTATGCCTAATTCTTCATGCTTCTTCTACAAAATAGCTTCTTTTTTTGTATACCCATTAGTTGAGGACATAACACACAGCACAGAAAATACTGGAAGTTGAATCTGACTCTTTCAGAATTGAGAGTGTCCTTTGATAAAAGTTGAAAAAGTGAGTAGTTAGAATGCAAAATAAATCATAAATTACTTGGAACTGTGGAAATTCAGGTCCCTTTATTCTGTGAGCTCTTATGTTAGTTTATCAGAAATCCTGCATAAAACATCTTTCTGTTGGAAGCCTAGTTACTGCTTCCTACCCAGAACACCAAATACCCAGCAGCTCCTGGTTTTCACAAGAACCTACAAGTCAGGGTCCTGAAGTTTCCCTTAGGAAAAGGTAGTTTGTCTTTGGGGGTATTCTATAAACATACAATGAGTTAAATTGACCTGAATGTTTTAATGATAGCTCTGTTGGAATATAGGGCCACTTAAAAAGATGTTAAAATGCCTCGATATCTCAGTTTATCTGTACCAACGTGTGTATACACTAAGTGTGTACCATATAGGTATGCTTGTTTGCCCAGATCCTCAAACTATTCTTTTTTTTTTTTTTGCTTTTTGAGACAGGGTCTCGCTTTGTAGTTCAGGCTGGCCCTGAGCTCACTATGGTGCCCAGGCAAGCCGCCGCGAACTCAGCAATCCTCCTGTCTCTGCCTCCCGAGTGCTGGGATGACAGGCGTGAGCCACCACGTCCGGCATTGTGGTATGCGGTGTTGATTGTTGGCGGGTGTGTCTCCACACCCAGCATTATATGTGGTTACCGGGGATCGAACTCAGGTCCTTGTGCTTGTGAGGCAGGCGCCGGAACCACTGAGCTAACCCTCCGGCCCCTGGTCAGTAATTCTTTTTTTTTTTTTATTGAATTCTTTATTGGTACAATTTATATACATCTCAAAATCACATATAACATTGGGAAATTTGTACCAGTATATAC
>PVIC010030480.1:0-21891 GCA_004025085.1 Thryonomys swinderianus
AGGAGTCAGGGGATAAATGTACAGATCTCTCTTGTTCTCTGATTTACTCTTTGTACAGCCCATGACCAAACCCAATGGAAAGAGGAGGACGTTTGTTGACAATGTCCATAAAAGTTAGCTCCAGTGCATAGGACAAGTAAAGAAGTGTAGAGAATGAATCTGGAAAGAAAAATAGAAATATTCCAGAAACACATTTTATATAGTCACATATACCCAAAGACTGCAAAAAGTAATAAAAGATGTTGTAAATGTCTTCTCCATATAAGCTCTGACCATCTTTCATGTTAACATCTCAAAAAAGGAAGAGATAATTACACTTAATGTATTTACATAATGATGTATAATAAATCAATGTCAGGGAAAATAAAGATACTATGGTTTTAATCTAAAATATCCTTTCAAAGTTTCATGTATTTGGAAGGTAATTGGAAAATGGGGGCACTAAACTCAAAAGTGGATTTATCCATTGATGAATTTAGTAGCTAAATGTGCTCTTACGAAGTGAGGCCTGATTAGAGGTGGATCACTGTGGGTGTGACTTGGATGGTTGTATTCACACCCTAGTTTTTCTTCTCATACTCTGCCTCCTGGCTGCCATGAGATGAACAGATTTCCTGTGCCACGCCCTTTCTACCATATTTCTGCCATGGGGCCAAACATGGGCTGAGTTCCTAAAATCTCATGAGCCCAAATAAACCTTTATTATTTTACATTTTGAGTATCAGGGTTTTTGTCTCAGCAGTGCCAAAATTGATACTGAGAATGGGACATCACTGGCTACACCTGGATATGCAGTTTAGAAACTTTTGGAACTGGTTTGCTGGAGCAGTTTGGAAAACCTTGGAGATGTAGACTATAAAAGGCTTAGATATACTGCAAAAAAAGCCTAACGGCTTAGAATACTGCAAAAAAAGCCTAACGGGTGATTCTGGTCAGAGGTCAGGAGATCCAAATGCCGATACGAATGTGGGCAGTAAAGGCCAGGCTCAAGGCATTTCCAAGGACTTCACTGATCATGGGACTAGAGGACATATGTGTTATACTGGGTCAGTCAGTTGGTTTTCATTTTGCTCATGTCTTCAGACTTTGTTGCCTGAATTTAAGGTTGGTAGACTAAGTGATCTGGTGGAAGAAATTGCAAGTAGCTCAACACTTAGCTGGGGCAAGGATACTGCTGGTTGCCTTTTACCAGATCTACAATAAGAATCAATAAAAATACAAAGAATGGCAGTGTCAAATATATAACGGTTTCCAGTTTTTCCAAAAAAGGAAGTACCTATAAAATAGGGCAAAAGAGAACATGGCCATTGAAAAGATCAGTACTAAAGAGGAGCTATGTATTTTGCATTTGGACAAGAGGAATGTTGCCTCAAGAGCATCTTCAGAATTGACCGGATCCTGCCCATCACAGGCTCAAGGATGTGATGAGTGAACATTTTTGAAAGATTTTCCTTTAAGGAGAAGGATCCCTTTAAGAAGAGGGTATTCTGCTCATTCAGGGCAGCAGAGGGAAGTTTCCCCAAATTCAGCCAGCCAAGTGCTCTGAGGTTGGTTCAAACATGGTCCATGGGGTCTGGTTTACTACTCAAGCTGAGATTATCCTCATGGTATTGGTTTTTCGGACTTGCAGAATATAAGAACTGTGAGGTCAGAGAAGTTTTCATCTAGATTTCAAAAGAAGGCCTGGGAGGCCAGGCAATATGACTCAAGAGGGCACTCTGTGAAGTGGCAAGACTGTGGTATAGTATATTATTAAGTTTATCTACTAACAAATTCATGGAAAATATGAGCCTCAGGAGATTGATTTAAGGGAAAAGCAGTGGATGAAAAGAAACATCTTTTAAAAATAGAACTTCAGTGGAAACAAACCATAGCATGGTTACTGTGCTAAAAACATTCCTAATATTTATTATCAAATACAGTGAAGTCAGCTAATAGCCAGTAATGCCCAATTGTAACTTATGATTTCCTGAAATTTAAGTAGCAAAATGACAGATGTTAGTGATCATGTAGTTTCAATCCCTTTATTTTACCATTAAGGAAACCAAAACTGAGAGGAGGTAAATGATTTTTCCAAATCTTCAATTCACACACATGGCAGTGATGAAAATAGATGATTAATTCCTCACATCAAGGGCCGTGTCTTTACAGAGTTCTATCATTAGCTCTAGGATCAAATTTGGCCCATACTAAGCTCCTACCACCTGTTCCGTGAATAAATGAATGAAGATTCTGTTATCTCCTACCTACAAGACACCTTTAATTTAGGTTATAGTGTCCTTATTCCCATGCTGGCTGGAGTTACTTAGGCCAGTTAACGGGTTAGTTCTTGAGGATTTGAAATTAAAACCTGTGATAAGCTAAATTACTTTTTTCTTTATAATTGGCAGTTTTTCTTAGACTGTAGTTTTGCTATGTCGTGTTTGGCATCATATTGACTGCCTGGGCCTAAGCCCAGTTAGAATTCACTTGTGTGTGTGTGTTTAACAGTTCTTATAATTTAATATAGATGTGATCAATTTACAAATTATTATCATTCACTTCATTTTCTAGTCTAAGCACAGAGTTAATGAGCCAGATTTTATGGTCTTCCTCTTAGAGGATGACACTGGCTACATCCAGGTAAACAGCCACCCAGCCAAGGGGTTACAGACACAGCCATTATAACTGAGGTGGAGTCACGGATCAGCCGTGCAACCACATTGGGATACATACGTAGACCAACTATATACAACCGTATAAATATACAGTATATTCTTTATACTGGCTGGCTTGGGAATGTTGCCCCAGTGTAATTATTAACAGTGGTCCTCCTCTTTGATAAGAGTGTCTCCACTGAGATAATTTTATGGCCACCTAATAGCAGATGAATTACAAGTGTGAAGAGTTGATGTGTTCCAACTCTTGAACACACAGTGGGTTAGTGACAAGTCCAGACAAATGAAAAACAATGTTTCTTTATCTCTTTATATATTAACATGCTTTTCTAACAGTTCAAAATAGGATAGTTTTCAGTTACAAGTTTCAGTTGTGAATATTATGATTTGGCAAAAATATACCAGTTACCCTGTCAGATTTGGAGTTCCAAAGGATAAGAACTAGTTTCAGCCCAGTGACACTGAATCTAAAGTTTCCAATTGTAAAACCCAAGGTGCATATAAAAATCTCATGCCAGAATCAAAAAATAATTGTATGCAAATTATATATAAAGAACTTAGACTACTGCCTGGTACAGAGCAAGCATCACACAAACGTTAGACTTGATCACTTTTTATCACTCTTTCATTTGCCATTAACCGTGTTCCCCTTACCACACTGTCTGGTACTGACAAACATAAGCTCAGATACTTACAGTGAGATTTTTGTGCCTCTAAAAATGAATGACACATATGCTGATTTTTTCCTCAGATTGTATAAATCTTTTGCTCTCTAAAAATGAGTGACACAAATTGATTACTGAATCGCCATTAACCAGAAAGGAAATGGCAACAAGATAGCCTCTCACTATATACTTTTTTTTTTTTTTCTTTGAGACAGGGTCTCGCTTTGTAGTTCAGGCTGGCCCTGAGCTCACTATGTAGCCCAGGCAAGCCTCGAACTCAGCAATCCTCCTGTCTCTGCCTCCAGAGTGCTGGGATGACAGGCATGAGCCACCATGCCCGGCACTGTGGTATGTAGTATTGATTGCTGGTGGGCATGAGTTACCACGCCCAGCATTGTATGTGGTTACTGGAATCAAACTCAGGACCTTGTACTTGCGAGGCAGGCGCTGGAACCACTGGCTAAATCTCTGGCCCTGTACTTCTTGAATAAATCAATGCAAGGACAAAGAAATTAGTTAATGTGTTTACAAGACAGTTGTCATGCTCCCAGCTTTCCCTTGAAACTTCATTTTACACCCTCCAAAGGAAATATGCCCCATAAAACTCTGAAACTCTTAGGGAGTCTTGATTCAGAAATGGAGCAAGAGAGATTAAATAAGCAGGCAGCTAGAAATGATGACACTATGGACAGAATCCCAGAGGAATTTTCCTAGTCCTGTGGTGGTCTGTTGTGCATATAACTGTGTGATTTTTTTTAGTTTATTTTTATCTTTATTGGTACATTGTACATACACATCACGATCACACTTAATATTGGGAATCTGTACTAGTATATGACACGATTTAATTCTCTTTTTTCCCATTCCCTTACCTAACCCCACAACCCCCAGCCCCCAAATACATAAGGCTTGTTTCCCTTATTTAATCACCATGGCATTTTTTCCTTGCCCCTCCCCTCCACCACATTTCCCTTTGAATGTTTTCTATTTCACAATATCCATCATACATTCTAGAACTCATTAACATCTTCAGATTCTCATACCAGAGAATAGATAGGATATTTGCACATCTATGACCTATTTATTTCACTTATGTGCATGTCCTGAACATACTTCTATTTGAGTATAAATGATTCAAACTTATCATTCTTTAAGGCAGAGTAATACTCCATTTTATAGAAAAACTGCATCTTCTTCATCCAGTCTCCAGTTGATGGGCACTTGGGTTGTCTCCAAGACTGACTTATCACAGAATGAGCTTCTATGAACATAGATGAACATATGTCACTATGATATGATTCTTTTAATTCTTTTGTGTACATTCTAGCAAGGCAATAGCAGGGTCAAATGGGACCTCTAATACTAGTTTTTAGAAATCTCCATACTGAATTCCATAGCGGTTGTACCGGTCTACATTCCCACCAGTGGAGAAGAGTTCCTTTTTTCTCTGCAGCCTTGCCCGCATTTGTTGCTGGCTAATTTCAAGATAGTGATCATTCTTTGTGGAGTGAGATGAAATCTTAGTGTTGTTTTCATCTGGATCTCTCGAATGACCAGCTGTGTGATTTTTAAGAGTTATTTTCTTATATTGCCTGCAAATTCATCAATTTGACAATTTAGGTTATATTTTAAAATTTAAAGTAGTATGTTTCTTAAAGTAGTGGAAATATTACAGGGAGACTTGAGGGTAATTTGAAAAAATTCATGCATTTTAATAAACTGAATTATTTATATAGACAAACGAGAACTGTGTATGTTTATTGGTTACAATGTGATGTTTTGATATGTGTATGTGATATACATGTAATGGTTAATCTTGATTACCAATATGCTTGGTTTAAAAATACCTTGGGGGTTAATAAAATATTCTGGGTGTGTTTGTGTGGATAAGTCAGACATCACCTTGGCGGCTATATCTGTCTGGACTGTTCATTCTGGCTTTTTCTGTGTCTGTTTGCTTCCTGTCTCCCATGAGTTGAATAGCTTTCCTCAGCACATCCTTCCAGTATGATGTTTCTGTCTCGCAGCTAGCCAACCATGGACTGAAACCTCTGAGACTGAGTCAAAATAAACCTTCACCTGGGGCCGAAAGGTTAGCTCAGTGGTTCTGGCGCCTGCCTCGCAGACGCAAGTACCTGAGTTCGATCCCCAGTAACCACATATAATGCTGGGCATGGAGACACGCCCACCAACAATCAACACCGCATACCACAATGCCGGGCGTGGTGGCTCATGCCTGTCATCCCAGCACTCGGGAGGCAGAGACGGGAGGATTGCTGAGTTTGCGGTGGCTTGCCTGGGCACCATAGTGAGCTCAGGCCCAGCCTGAACTACAAAGCAAGACCCTGTCTCCAAAAAGCAAAAACAAAAAAAAAAAAACAAAAACAACAACAACAACAACGAAAATAAACCTTCATCCTTTAACTTAAACATGTCAGGTATTTTGTCTTAGCAACAGAAAAGCTAACCAATACAATATACATTATGTAATGATTAAATATAGTGAATTAACATACTTGTCTCAACACTTATTTACTATTGGCATTTAAAATCTACTCTTTCAACTGTTTTAAACTAAGCAATATATTATTAACTACAATCAGCATTCTAGGAAATGAATCACTAAATTCATTCTTTCTCACTGAAATTTTGTACACTTTGATTAACCTCCCTCCTTTCCTCATCCAGTACTTTGACCTCCAGACCTTGTTCTACTCTCTATTTCTTTGAATTTCATTTTTAAAGGTTCAACCTATAACAAGACCACTACTTATTTCACTTAGCATAATGTCGTCTAAGAGCACATGCAGTACCACAAATGGCAGGATTTCCCTGATGGGAAGGCTGAATAGCATTCCATCGTACTTGCACTGAAATGTAATAGAGAGTTCAAGTGCATAAGTGGTGAAAGTGGGAAGAGAAATAAATAATCGTGGAGCATAAAACATTACGTGGGAAAATCAGTTATGGAAGTGTGCATCAGACAGGCTTATAGTCTAAGGAGAGGAGCAGTGCAGAGAGAAGAAAAAACACTAAAATGGAGAAGAATACTAAGAGAAGAATCTAAAATGATAACTTCCCTTGGTTTCTTGATTTTTTTCTAGAACCATTTTTAGACACAAGAAAGAGAAGAAAGTTCTTTTTTGGTCTTCTTGTATCTACACGGACATAGCTCAGCTCATAGGTTTATAATAAATGTTAAGAATAGCATAGAAACTATTTATATCTAGGAAGGGAAGAGTGAGTCATTCATTTAAAAGTTCACTTTGATATAATAAGTAAGAGATACATAATCTACATGGTTATAGTCTACTTACCTATGTTAATCAAAAGGAATAGAGGTCTGGAAAGTTAAAAATAATCAGTATGCCAAAAATTTCTAGATACTAACTTTTTGAGTTTAGACACTGTGTCTTAGTTATCAGTGGCTCCAGTTTCAGTGAAGTGAACAGATGAGTGGATGAGTTTGGTTTTGAATTCAAGTTATTGATATATTTGTTTTCCCTTTTTAATTTCGCTTCACTCTTCCCTTTGTCACCTTCTCATTGGCCTGCCTCCTATCCCGTGTTGCCTGAGTTCTATTTCCTGAGTAAGCATAATTATGGGGGTGGGGTGGATACACCAAATCCAGCCCAGTTTATGTGAAAGTCACAAGCAACATGGAATCAGAGGAAGAGCAAACAAGCCAATGCTGGAGCCTTCTGCCACTAAAGAAAGACATCAACTTACATTTTGATTCAGGCTTTCTTAACCAGTAATTTTGCTCACATCAATTGGATCATTTTCCGGTCTCATCATTTGTGGGCAGGAAGGCTGGAGTCCTCCGGGCCCAGTGTTTCTCCTTTGTGTTGACAGAGGGTATTGTATTATTTTATTAGGACTTCTCTAACCGGGTACCAGACTCCGGTAACATAAACAACCGAAATTGATGTTTCTGAAGGCTAGACGTCTAGAATTAAGGTCTCTCCAGGGCTGGCTCCTTCTGAGGGTAGTTCAGGAAGGATCTGTTCCAGGTCTCTCTTTGGTTACTAGATTCTTGTTTTCTCTGTTTGTCCTCACATCACCTTCCCTCTGTTGCAGGTCTGCGTGCATATTTCTTCTTTATATAGGAATATCAATCATACTGGACTAGCGAACATGCTAATAATTCTTCTCAATATAATTTACTCTGTAACAATTTTCTTTCTAAATGGTCACATTCTGAAGTACTGAGGCATAGGACTTCAGCATATTAATTATTTTAGCTTATGAATTTTTGAGGGGTTGGGGATACAAAAGCCCATAGCAGGTAAGTTTTAAAGAACCACAACAGACAAGTAACTCAGATAACAAAGAGTATGCGACACATGCCTCATATCACCTTGTAAAAATGAAAACAATTATTTTTAAAATGCTAGAAAAGAATTTTTCTAAGAAAGGGCAGTAATTTTATTTTTATCAGTCTTGACATGTCTGAAGAAATCTAAAATCACTCCTCACTTGATGTGGGAAGTCATCTGTGTCCCCAATTCATTTTTGAGGTGTGTTATGTGTGGGATATAGTAATTATTTCTGACACTGAAGGCTGGCTCTTGATGTCTCAGAGAATACAAAACCAAATCCACATAAAAAGTCTCTTTCAAGGCATACAAAATGAATCTCATGCTCAAGTTTCAATTATTCATCACCCCTGGGGCAGGAGAAATAGATGCCAGAGTCAAAGCAATAGACTCATTGGTACACACTGGGCCCAAGACAGCAGACACAAGAAGAATGTGACAGAGACTATGTGTGTAGCTTCGGCAGTCCCTCAGGCTGCCTTTGAAGCCTACTAGGCAGCAACAGCCCCCATGGGTAGAGTCACAGTCCTCATAAAGTATTCATGTGCACTGCAAGGGAGGACCAGCTATGAAAACAGAAGGAACAAGGGAGTTGAAATGAACGCTACTGGCATGCTTGGAATGCTGCTTGCACAGCAAGGAAATGTGATCAGAAGGAACATGATAGGAAACTTTGAATGAGCCATGTAGACTTCAGAAGCCTACCCGATTCTTCTGGATCTTGATGCCTCTATTTGAGAGGTAAGAAATGAATCCCATGGTAGAGAGTTTGCTGTGCACATATGTGTACACACACCTATTTGTATTCATAGTTCCCATAACCGCTTTAACTGCTATTCAGTGAAACCCCAAGTTAGGAGAAGAGTTGTTTCTATGTAATCTCCAGATCATGAATGCAAAATCACTCTACACAGAGCGCCACCCAGTGTCAGTACGAGGCACTGCTCCTCTTTTCTAGAGTGACAGTGACAAAGCATCTACTCACTGACTTGGCATAGCAATCTGATCTGCTTCATTTGTCAGTAAGAGGTAAACTTCCTCATGATAAGGCTGACCTACAAGGTGTTTTCATTGAAGTAAGAGGGCCAATCTGTTTTTTTTTTTGCTGTTGTTCTACAGTATGAAAGTTTTATAAATCATTTTATTTTTATTGACTTTTATAAGTATATCTTAAATACATGTGCTGAAATTTAAAAATTCAGAAGAGAGTTTAAAAAGATCTTGGAATGGAAAAAGCACTCTCTGATTTACCAGCGCACAGGTGATACACTAATATTTTATTTCCTAAGGAAAGTATAGCAGTGTGAAAGGAGCTTGAGGATATCTGACAGGGCTAGGGATTTAGCTCAGTGATATTGTGCCTGCCTTGTAAGTGCAAAGTCCAGAGTTTGATCCCTGGAAACAAAAAAAAACAAAAACAAAAACAAAAAAAACCCTGGATATCTGAATCTCATAGTCTGAATTTGTTCCAAGAAAGTGCATTTCCCCATTAACTCACAGTCATCCTATGGAGTACATTTCAGTGGGAGAATGGGAACATAACAAATTATTTTCCCTCCCTGTACTGGGGATTGAACTCAGTACCTAGCACTTGCAAGGCAGGTGCCCTACTGAGCTAATCCCTAGGCTGGAACATAACAGTTTAAGAATGAAAACTTATTTGCACCTAAATGGATTTTGAGATGTATATAAATTGTACCAATAAAGAATTCAATTAAAAAAAAGAATGAAAACTTAGTGCTGATTTGCTTTCTCTTCTTTTCCTTGCTGCACTGGAAAGACAGAGCATATTATTTTTTCTTCACTTCAAATTCACCCTGGACTTCCTGGGAAAGTTTGAGAATTACAGCCTTCCAGTCCTTAAGGAAATGAGTTGATTTGTTGTTTGATTTTCCTTATAACTGGCCAATAAAGTCAAGCAGAAAACAAATAAGAAAGAGTGGAGAGATTTCCTAGAGAAGCAGTTACTTAGAAGAACAGGAAAGACAGGAGAACTTCTACTAATTTAGCAGTGATGATGCATTAAGGTGATATAGAAAGAACTCAGAAGGCCTAGAGTATTGTGGCAGTATTTCCCGGAAGTCCCCATGGGAAGCTAACATAACTCGAAGAAGAGTAGCTGGCGAGAGCCAGGGAGGCAGGGGAGGGCCTCAAAGAAGAGCTTCCCATGGACCAAGATGCCCTGCTTTGTTCAGCATGGATGAAGTGTAGAAAAGTTATTTCACTAAAGGATCCTCCTTTTTCTCAGAGTATTTACTTTAGAAAACTTGTGAATGTGAACTACTTTTCTTGAGATTGGGGATCCCTCCCTTTGACAGGTAATCATCAAGAAATACGGGGCCAACATCAATTTCTTGCTTAAATTTTTCTTCATTGTTTTCCTACTTGCTTACCCTTGACTTTTTATTGCAAAAAACTTAGGTTCTACATCTCTCTTCCACTGTAATAGTCTCAACTCCTGGAATAAATCCACTTTTAGCTGTTTAATTCTTTTTTCTTTAACGACAACCCATGGCCAAAAGAAAAGAAAACAGTTAAGAGGCCATGTGTACATCAGCAAGAACACTACAGAAGTAGCCAATATGAGAGGTGGTCAATAACCTAAGAGACCTTCTTATGAATTCTTTGATGCTATATACAACACAAAATACAGGGGAACCCTGGAGTAATGGTGTTAAATTTCCTGTCATAGTAGAGTACACTCATAGTAAAGGTATACTAAATAAAGTCTCCTTTCTCATGTACACACACTGAATAATGCTGCTGCTATCACTGGACGGGTTCCAAAGAATTCCCCAAAAGAAGAGATGTGCATCTCAAGATGATTTTTGCCTCTTGTCACAGAAAAGAAATTCTGGGGAGCATCAGTGAGAGAAATGTTGTTATGCAGAGTTAAAGAAATACACACTCAAAGACACGAAAGTGCAGGCCCTGAAGCAAGGTGCCTGCAGTCTGAGGCTGAGGACATGTTTGTGTTCTTGGAGTACCCTTTAAGGGGTGATCTAAAATGTTTTGTGTGAAAACATTCTTTGAATCTATTTCTCCATCTTAGGATCAGTTATTGCCCCTTCACCTTATCAACTAGGTTAATTTAAGGATGTCTCACATCTTTAATGGATTGAATGCGGTAGAACTGGAAGAACAAACCAACCTAGGAAATAAAAATAAGCAATATACCTCTGTGGAAGCTTGAGTATCACTGTGTCCTGAAACTGCAGTGTTCTTAGAAGTACAATTTTAAAATTATGATTGTCCTTGTTTCCTTTCTGCCCATCTTCATTTCTGTACTACAGCATTTTACTGCCACGGAGCTCTACTGCTATGGGCTGTCTGTACCCTCCCATAACTAATGTGTCCAGTGTGAAGGTGTCAGGATGTGAGGCCTTTGGGAGACAATTAGGCTCAGATGAAGTCATTCAGCTGGGTCCTCATGATGGGGTCTGTGCCTTGACCTGAAAAGGACCCTCTCCAGAATGTGATCATATGCTCAGCAGGTGTCCTAGTCTCCAAGTTCTGTCCTCCAGAAGGGTGAAGACTAAATTTCTGTTGTTCAGGCCACCCAGTCCATGGTGGTAGCTCCTGCTTAGATGCCTACCAATGAAGAAAGCGTAAGATCTTCAGATTGAATTATAAGTAGAGAAGTGAAGGTGGAGTGGATCCTGCAATATCTCAAGAGAAGCCAAGCAAAGTTAAGGGGGTGACAGAACAGGGTCAGGGATGAAAAACAGCTTGGAAAGGTGGAGAAAGGGTTTATGTAGGAGCCGGTGCAAGAGATGGGTACAGTGACTCATGCTTAATTCTGGAAAATGGGCAGGAGCTGGGCCAGAATTTTAAACAATATGTCAAATTACTTTAGTGTCATGATATCATCAGTCATCATAATATTAACATCTTATGATTAGTACCTTTTGTTGGTTCAGATCTATCCTTTGTATTCATATTTTCACAATAACTTACAATTTATTAAGATAGCATAAAACTTAAAACAGTAGTGAAATTACCGCCCACTCAGCAGCCTTGAATCCTCTTTTTTTTTTTTTTTTTTTTGCTTTTTGAGACAGGGTCTCACTTTGTAGTTCAGGCTGGCCCTGAGCTCACTATGGTGCCCAGGCAAGCCGCCGCAAACTCAGCAATCCTCCTGTCTCTGCCTCCCGAGTGCTGGGATGACAGGCGTGAGCCACCACGTCCGGCATTGTTGAATCCTCTTTTTCCCTCTCCTTCTCAGCATTGTGAACAAGTCTGACAACCTCTTAAAACACTGAATTCCCGTCGCTTCTCAACATCTCCACAGCTATTACCACAACCCCGCCATGCCTCTCTCCCCGCACCGCACTCGCTGTGGCCTCCGCTCTGCTATCCCTGTTTCCGCACTTGCCCACCTATTGTCCCTTCTGCAGAGAGCAGCGTGGGTAATTTGAAAATATATATCAGGTCATATTGCTCAAGTGGTTACATACTCCCCTGGATTCCTATCATCTTTCAAATATATCCTAATTCTTTACCATGGTATCATCAGCCTCCCACCCATATCTAAAGCCACATTTTAGAACTCTGTCTGGAAATAATTTCATTATCAATATCCTTTATACCAAATGATATCTCATCAGCCTTTGATTTGCCTCACCCTCTAGTTCTCTATTTAAATGGCCTGTTTCCAGAACAGCCTGCTCTAACCAAATACGCTAATAAATGTTATACCATCTTTTCGTCGGCACACTTCTCTGTCTGAAATTCTTATTTACTATTTGAGTAATTATTTCTCTCCCTCTCTGGAATCCTGTGGAAGCAGAGACACCACTTGTTTCTTGTGCACTGATATATCTTCAGTTCCAGAAGTGCATTGCTTGACCAGGAAGTTCAGTCACAGAACAAAACTCAAAAGTTCAGCAATGTTCCAGTCAAGAACAATTTTTGTGGCATTTCGATCCTGCCACCGTGCTTGTTTTTGTCACCATTCTATCGTGGGGACAAAATGCATACATGGCGTGAAGGAGGAAAGGTTTTATTTTTGCTCAGCATTTCTTAAGTTTTCATCTGTAGTCAGGGAACTTCGTGGCAGAACCGTGGCAGGCAGGAGCAGTGGAGGAGAGCTATTCCCTTCCCCGCAGCCAGGAAGACTCAGGAATGTGGGGAAAGAGCCAGTGTGTGTGTGTGTGTGTGTGTGTGTGTGTGTGTGTGTGTGTGCGTGCGCGCGCGCGCGCGTGCGCAAACATGTGCATGTGTGGGTGTGGCCAGGTCAGGGACAAGAATACGCCCCTCACGGGAACATCTTCAACCATCTGCTTCATGCAACTGGGCCCAACCTCCTATAAATCCTATTGGCTCTCGAGGGTCAGTGCTCTCACGATCCAGTCTCCTCTCAAGCCTCCATCTCTGAGCACTGGGGATCAAGTTGCCAACACACAAATCGTGGGGGACACTTCTCATGTAAACCATTCTATAGCAGTGTTCTACTGCACCTCTCTATTCATTTATTTCACAAATATATATGATGCCAGAGTCAAATCTTCCGCATGGGTTTGAGGCTATCTCCATCCTTGCTCCTGCCTGTCTATCCACTTCCTTTCTCAGGAACCCTCCTCGTCCTGCACGCTTCTGTGCCACAGCCACAACACACACAGGACCTGTGGCCCCTCTGAAGCACTCAGTACCTATCGCGTGAGCAGGCATTCCCAACTGTCCTGCCAGAAATAGTGTTTTCCATCTTTTCCCATCTGAGTTACGTCTCACCCATGACGTGACCTCACAGTTGGTCCCCAGGAAGCATCCGCGACTTCCTCTGTCCCTGTCACCAGCACCTGTGAGCGTCACATTTCTGCCACACATCTCCATCTTCTCAGATCTCACTGTTACACCAGCGCCTCTCACCTACTGCCCACGGCCTGCGCCTGCGTCTCGTGCCCACTGCCTCTCCCGCTCACTCCTCCTGCTCAAGCACAGAACACTGGGAAAGTCAAGGTCCTGACCGCGGCCTGTATGTTCTACACTAAGCCCTGACTTTCTCAGCAGGTACAAAAACACGACCTCACAGTTGTACTTTGCTTTTAATCGAATCCTTTATTGGCTGCCTTCCTTCCTTTCTCACTTTTCTACTCAGCTGGTGTTTCCTTCACCTCCCAACTTCATTGTTTTCAATTACGGCCTTGTGTTAAGTCTGTTTCTTGGGGAAATAAAACCGAGAAGGAATTCGCTGCACCTTTCACAGTGGGCTTGCAATTACTGTTTGCTTTTGAGGTGGGCAGAGAGCCTTTGAGAGTGGGGTTTGCATTTTCTACCTGTACTCCTCACACCCACAAAAGGCATTCCACTTAGTAAGGATGCAGTAAGAGTTCATCAAGGCAGTGGACTGGCCTTCAGAGGTAACCTTCTATCCTGAGCTAGAAGATTTCTTAATCCAAGGGTAAAGGAAACGTATATTTCTTATATAGCTTGGCTCTGGGGTGATTTTCAGCTTCTTATAGGGTTTCTGTAATAAAACTATTGGTTGAGATTTGGAGAATAATGTTTCCCCTGCTCTGTTTGTTCATTTCTCGGCGCTCATTACTGACAACATTCAATACAGTGCCTCTCAGTGTGCTGGGCTGCTCCGGAAGTGCACCAATTCTCTAAAATCAATCTTATAAATCCTTTCTCTTTACCTAACTTACAGTGCTGTGATTTCTATACTTCCTTTTACTTTTGGAAATAATGCCATTTTATTCTTCATTTCAATTTTGATTATTGTTCTCCAAATCTCTTCACAAAATCTTGGAGTTAAAAGCAGGATGATCGTAATTAACAACAATGTCCTATATTTTAATAATCACTCGGAGTGGATTTTAGGTCTTTTCAGCACAAATAATAAGTATGTGCCATAATACATACACTAATTAAATTAATTAGCCACTCCATGATGTACATGCCTTCTAAAACATCATCTTGTATAGGATAAATATGTACAGTTTTTATCAAATGAAAAAATTAAATATTGAAAAATTTCACAGCAGAAACTATTTTCCTATATATGGTAAAATTCGTGCATTTTATTTCTGAATATTAGTGGTCGGTAAGCACAGTTATAACACTGCCAATATCAATATAGTTTATCTTAAAAAAAGCAAAACCAAACACCTAAAAACCAAAAAACTTAAAAGTAAAAGAAAAGTACTTATCCTCAATATTGTGCATTGGAGCAGAAATATTTTAAACATACCCTATTGGCTCCTTTCTGATGATACACTGAGGTTGCATTCTGCAGGATTAAAACTTCCTCTTCCGGAACAGATTAGCCTGTCTGAGTCCCTCTTTATATCAATTTGTACTTTTACTTTCTATTTGCCCTGACCTTTGAGTATTTTAAAAGTCTGTGTTTCTTGTATATGTGAAGTATTCTTGAATCTTCTGAATAAAATACTTGATGTATTTCTACCTTCACTTCTGACCTTGCTATTGCTGTTTATTAAATACTCTCTGTTTCTTTTCTCCTTCCCCTGAACACTTGCTGAACCCGTGACCTTGCTCTGGGTGCCATGAGGTGAATGAATGAAGCCCCTGCTCGCTCCCTCAGAAGCTTCATGGCCTCCTGCGGTTTGGGTTCCCAGGTCTCCCTAGTCCACCCCCCACCGTGCCTCAAGCCTTGCCGCCCCTGGACGTGATCTCCAGAATGGCTGACAAGGAAATTCAACCTTCCGCTGGAGTGGAGCCACAACCGCCTATTTACAGAGATGTGAATGAGTTGCTGTGTTGGTGGCCACTGAAATATTTTTGGTGGGGTTATTTTATATCTAACCTAAAAACTGATGAATAAACTCTCCAGACTCATAAGTAAAATGGTCAAAATTTTAATATTCAGAAGTTGGTTTAATACTTGACAACAGCATATTATCTGTGTTCATTAGCAGTAGTAGAATTCAAGAGTTGCTCTCATAAAATATGTATGAGTCTACATTGAATACTTTGAAAATGAATTCATATCACTTGTATTTCTTCCTTTTTGAATTTTAAATCATTGTATTTGTCCATTACACATACTAATACTCCAAGTGGAGCTAATTAATATTCACCAAAGAAATACAGTTCAAAAAATTACTTCTGGCTGCTTTCATCAAAATGTCAGGAAACCTCTGGGACTAATTTTTACATCTTGTATGGTGAGCTATGTGCTGTGGGAAGGAGCATAGAATTCACCTTTCTTCCCCTGAGGGCATTTGCAGTTTGACTGACACATGACAGATGATTTATAAGCACTTTATTAAATTTAACTACAGCATCTGGATATGCCAGTCTACTCTGTGGTTAACCACTAAAGACTGGAGAAGTGCCATGTAGAACCACTTGACTGTAGGACTTATAATTTCCTTGTCATCTGTTGAAAATTGTCATTTAGGTGCTATGTGTTCATAATATATTAATTATATGGTGTAGGTATCTACCAATATGATCTCTCCTCTAAGGAGTTTTCAGTCTTAAGTTAAATAGAAAGTGTTAATAAGAACCTAGAGAAAAGGTAAGGGGACATTGTTCTGCCTATCAGTGTGGAAAGAATGCTTTGCATCCTTTTTGTTCTGAGATCAATCACATGGTGATTATGTTCATCATTGGGGAAGGAGGGGTTTCAGTCTGAATACAGTAATGCTGACCATAATTTTTCTTGACCATGTATCACTATTTTTGTTTGTTTGTTGTTGTTGTTGTTGTCTTTTGAGACAGGGTCTCGCTTTGTAGTTCAGGCTGGCCCCGAGCTCATTATGTAGCACAGGCAAGCCTTGAACTCAGCAATCCTCCTGTCTCTGCCTCCCGAGTGCTGTGATTACAGGCATGAGCCACAGCGCCCAGCACTGTGGCATGTGGTATTGATTGCTGGTGGATGTGAGTCTCCATGCCCAGCATTGTATGTAGTTACCAAGGATCGAACTCAGGACCTTGCGCTTGTGAGGCAGGCACCAGAACCGCTGAGCTAAACCTCCGGCCCCACCATTTTAACTTCTAGCAAAAGTATCAAAAGTTTTAACATCTGCTTGAAGAAAAGATGTAATTTAATATGAAATCACTCAATATTAACTCATACAAAGACTCTAGAGTTTGGAACAGGTGCCTATAGCCTCTATTTCTCACAGGGGTACAGCATTATTCTATTTTTAGGTTTGTCTTACCTTTGGGTGACTCTGGGAACTAATCCTTTCTATAGCTAATTAAAGTCAAATTTTACATTTTTTTCCCTGTGTTAAAAAGCTTTAAAGTTGAATTCTAACATGCCTAAATCCCTGTTAATTTTAAAAGGAAAAAAATCCTAGATAGAGTTATATCTTTCCAGAGAATAGGAGGCTACAATATAATAGTTAAAGCCAGCCACTGTCTGGGTAAATAAAATTTTACTGGAATCTGGTTACACACTTTGGTTTATGTGTTGCCAGCAAAGTTTAAAATTATTTTCAACTTATTATTTATAGAAAAAGATTGTGGACCCCGTGTCATTAGATGTATGTTGATCAGATTAGGGTCCTTCTGCATTAACATGTGATCTTATTTAAGTATTATCTGGGTTCCTAGAGTAAATTTGTAAGTTTGAAATAAAATAATACATTATATTTGTGAGTCTCCTTGCTTAGGAGATTTAAAGGACTTCTGCCATGTTGTTTATTGATCCATTCAACAAACCTGAAAGTGTAGGGTCCTTTTATTTTCACTTTGAGAAAATCTTGGTAAGGAATGTACACCTTTATATTAAAGAAATGTGGCTAGTGTGGTATTAGAATCAAAATTTTTCAAATGATAAACATTTTGAATTACCTCTAAACATTTATCAAATATCTTTCTAAAATGGTAAGTAAATGTAGATAAACTGGGAGGAAACAGGAATGAAGAAAATTGAATTTCTTTTAAAATACATTACCGTTAGTGTTTTTACTCCTTTTTAATATTCTTTTTCTGCATAGTCTCAATGTAGTCAATTTCTATTCTACCTATTGATACCTTCTTTATACTTCTGGAATAAAGCATCTATTATCTCTACAGGCACAAATTATAATTGTCCAAAGTACTTATGTTACTCAGCCTCAAAAAATACCAACTGAGATTTTTGACTTAGAGTTTGCTTGTGTTCTTGTGTTTATGACACTGTCATGATTACTTGACAAATCTACCAAAGTGAGCCACATCTGTTGGTTTTGAGTCTGCACAGCTGGAAGTTCCTTAGCCTCAATACTAAACTTTCTATGTGAGTACAATTTTTAGTTGCCTATTCCATCTGTATTTATGTAAATTACAGTGCTATTTATAAGCAAGTAAATAATCACTTTTAAGACAACATCTGCACTTGTGTCTGAATATCAGACACCTGCAAAGTCAGCTTGCTTTGAATGGAAGGCCAAATAGTGCTCGCATCAGAACATAGCCCAAAATAAATTTCAGTCATTTATGTGCTTATTGATCTCACTTTTAATTTAAGACATTTATTTATTAGTGATCAGTCTTAGATATGCTTTTTATTGCAAATCATTTTTAGGTATTCCAAATATAAGCCAAAACCAAAGAGGACTAAAGAAAGATATACACTTTAATTTTGGATCCCACGTCACTTATCAGTTATATTCTTTGTTACTGTAATTTAACCTTAGTTCCTCTTTCTTTATCTGTGAGGTATGGATGACAGCAGGATGTCATACTGTCAGGGTTAAATAAGAAATATACATTAGCAGCCTGCACAAGGCCTGACTTTAGCAACAGTGACTGGTTATCCCCACTTCACATTCACCAGATTCTCACTATAGCATAATTCCATTTTCATCTAGCTACCAAACATGTCAAAAATCAGTTATATGAGGAATCTGGATACAGAAAAGTGAGCCCTGAGTAGATCATAAATTATGAGTCATGAAAATTAGTTATTATTCAAATGTATAAAGATTTCTTTTGGAAAACAATGAAAATCAAAGGCAAAATAAACGAGTAGCAGTTAAATCATTTCCATATTTGAAAGCTTTGCAGGGAAGATGATAGAGCTATGAATAAATTATTTTGGAAGCTGTTCAGTATTGAATATGTTGCATCATTTATCTGAAGATTCTGCCAGACATTAAAACACAACTTAGGAATAATACTGATTCTAGTCTTATCTCTAGCATTAATATTTCTGCTTAACAAACAAGCCCACAAATATGTTCAGAATGGAAAATTGAACAAAATGAGTTTACAATAAATTAACATTTCTCTTTCCAGTATCCATACTGTTTGATGAGCTAGTTGATTTATTCTATCTTCTGTATTCACTCCTAGAATAGTCACTAGCCAATTACAGTAAAATCATTACCACTTGTTCTCCTGACTCCTCTATTGATCATTCCCTCACAGTTGTGCTCCTACTTCTATTCCATTTATTAGTTTGTTTTTCTCCCAGTCAGTCCTGACCTCTGTTCATTAGGAGCAACATCTGTGAACTTGAAAGAAAAAAAGCAGGGTTCTTCTATGTTCTCTACTCCAATTACCCATGTAACTACGGAGAAATTACTTATTCTCCATGCCTTTAATTCTTTTGTTGGGCTCTTGTGGATTCAAGAGTTGTGGAACACTTGAAGAAATAGGAAATCAAAAGTTAAGAGAGTTGAACTCTAGCTTGGTGTTAGTCTTGGGCAATTTAATCAACCTTGTTGTGATTTCAGTTTTCTCCACCGTAAGTTACTAAGTCTCATTAGTTGTGCAATGTTAGCTCCAGAACAGATCTAGGAGGTCACCTGCTCAGCTCCCTTTGTTTGCTTGTGATGAAACTCAGAGTTCATTGGCCATGCCCGAGGTCCCAGGGGCTAAAGAGCAGACCATATCCTCTGCCCCTGCCTGGGCTGAGCTCATCATACTCTGTCACCTGGGGCCCTTTCCATCTGAATTAAGTAATTCTAATAACAATCAAAGGAAAACTTGTGGGGTGGTTTTGGCATCTAAGTTATAAATTTAAGTTATCAAAAATAATAATGATAATTCAGTTACTTGTTTTTGAATGGGTCCCATATTGTGGGGAACACTGCCTGCTACTATCCTCTTAATTTCCAATCAAGAGACTTGAAATATTTTTCAGGGTCACAGCTTCTCCTTATTCCCTTTCAACACAACATATAACACCAGAAGAAGTTTGGGCAGAGTTTCAAGTTACTACAGTTACCATGTACTACTATGAGTGGTGACCCCGTAGAAATCAAGTATCTTCAAACTGGTGACTCCAGTTGAGGAGATGCCCTCAGATCTTTTCTGGGCCATCAGATATAGGATCTCTGGTTTCACCTACATTGGTTCAAGGATAGAGAGGGCTCAGTTCTGGCCCCCATCTATAGGTTCCATTTGGGCTCAGAGATCTGATGTTCTGTGCTTACTAATTCTTTGGAGCAAATCAGAGGATACAATGCTGGGGTTTAGGCAGAATTATCCAAGTATTCTGGAAATGAAATCAGAGTGGATTTAATAAAACACTAAGAGACAAAGCACATTTTTTTGGAAATCACTTCCAAATCTTCCTTTTCCAGAATGAAAAGTTCAGAACTGCAATGTTGTGTTTTCAAAACACTACTAGGCATTCATTCACCTTGTATATCACAGGACTGGAGGGGCACCTTAAACCCAACCCCCTTATTTTACATAGACAGGAAAACTGAGTTGGATAAAACCACGTGAATTCAATCAACTAGACACAACACTGAGAGGCACAAGCCAAACTAGATTCTGGGTCTCTAAAAGGGAGAGTGAGTGATCCATGTTCTGCTTCATCACACACGATCCGAGAAAAAAGTACCATAAAGAGCCCACTAATGTTTGTCGGAGGACGGTTAATCTTTCAGAATGTGATACAGTGAAAGAGGAGAAAAACTTCAAGGCTATTAAGTGTTATTTGGCAAGGGGAGATTAGAAACTAAAACTTCCAGGCACAGAACTCTGTGCAGCAAACCTATATCGAACAGATCGTGTTTCAGGAATACTTTTGAGTGTAACTCTTCTACACGAGGGTAGCACATTGTCTGTCCTGGAGAAATTAGTGCCCTTCAGTCCTAAATCTCACGACACCTGTTACTAGTGGGTAGCGTCAGAGTTGAAGTCCTCTCTTTCTTTTCTTTCTCCCTTAAACAAAGAAAACCTAGGTTCAGGTTGGTTATGGAAGTTTGAGAAGAGAAATAACTGTAATATTTCTCTGGGCAAGAAAAGGGGTGCTCACACTTGTCAATGTAATAGACCCACAAATGAACTATCTACAGATAGTCTAAATTGTTTTGTTTGGGCTGGAGACAAGCCTTCAGCTTTTCTTCATTTACAACTATGTTGCCTTTAAGATTGGGTAAGATTAATCTTGATTCCAAAAGTTGGTGGCTTTTATTCTAAGAATAGGTTATCTTTGGCCTCAAGGAGTGAAGACCAGGCTTAAGAGCCTTAACATTTCCTTAAAAGTAATAAGCATAGTACAAGGTAGAAGAAATTTTCTGTGTGGTGCTGTCACACAAGTATTTCCCAGGTACTGACCTCATTCAATTATTGATGGAACATTAGGTGTGTATGTGTGTGACTCATGGGAAGCAGGCGGCAACCTCTCACCGGTGCAGCCAGTGGCCCTTATTGAAAGTATGGATGTCATTTGTTCTGTTTTTTTCTGAGACTGGAATTCTGATAAGTCTTTTATCTGTACAATGACAAGATAAGAAACGGAGAGTGATGAAACCATATGAGATGTGAGTTACATGCAGAAACTATGCAGGAGGCAAATAAACAAAAGAATACATGGGGAATCACAAATGAAAACGGGGATTTTGTTAGCCACTTCCTGACAGGCTCCTCGAGGGAGCCGCGAACCCTCAGCAGGTGGGCCGTGGCCCTGTCCTGTGAGCTCTGCAGAGGTGTCTCCTGCTCTTTGTTCACTGATCCATTTTCCTCCCTCTTCCACGCTGACCTTTTCCCAGGCCAGTCTGTGCTGCGGGGCTTATTGCCATGGATTAAACTTCTAAATATCAGATGTAAAGGGCTGTGCATTCTCTACCTGCAATTCCTCAATGGTTGGAATTTAATAAGAATTTGTTTACAACATAAGCCATCAAAAATGCCTGCTTGTTTATAAGAAATGCATTTCTGCAGCTTCTGTGCCATTTTCTGTTCTTCCCTCTATCTCTTTAACAATTTGCAGCAGGATTTGGCAAAACTTCCTCACATTCTCCAGTCAGAAGAGAATTTGAGTATCACAACCTATCTGTGTTGACCTCTCCATCGGGAGACTAACAGTCCCACAGCCGCCATTAAGAGACACTT
>PVIC010030481.1:0-21838 GCA_004025085.1 Thryonomys swinderianus
CTTCCTTCCTCCTTCCTTCCTTCCTTCTTCCTTCCTTCCTTCCTTCCTTCCTTCTCCCTTCCTTCCTTCTTCCTTCTTTCTTCCTTCCTTCTTCCTTCCTCCTTCCTTCCTTCCTTCTTCCTTCTTCCTTCCTTCCTTCCTTCCTTCCTTCCTTCCTCCCTCCGTCCCTCCCTCCTTCCTTCCTCCTTCCTTCCGTTGTGCCTTCCTTTCTCTTTCTCTTTTGTTTCCTCCTTCGTTCCTGTCTTCTTCCTTCCTTCCTCCATCCTCCCTCTGTCTCACACTGTCCCCCCTTCTCCCCTCCCTCTTTTTCCATCCCTCTTTCCCTTCCTTTCTCCTTTCCTTCCTTTCAGCCTTTACTTCTTGCTGACTTCCCAGTTCCTTCCCCCAAAATTAGGATGTTTGTTTCTGTAATAAAATAACCCATGGCCAATATTTTTCATTGTCTTCCATCTTTAAATTTAAAAGTACATGTATTAAATTAATGTTCAGGCTTCTTTTATATCACAACATTTGCGAAAAATTAAAGTCTTTGTTTTTTAGGGCATAAATTTTCCTTGCACTTAGAGAAAGATATATCCCTGTACTTGACAACACAGGCATTCCTAGCTAAAAGAAGACATAAACACAAAAGAGGTACAACATTTTATAAATTGAATGTCTAATGCTTAAGTAGAACATTCTGACATGTTCAATTTGGCCTTCACGTAAGAAATAGGTTTTCCCAGAGACTGACTATATCTGTACAGCTTAATGATAAGCACTGGAAAGTGTACATTCCCAGAGATTGCTTCTGTGGAGAGATTGCTTCTGTGGAGAGATTGCTTCTGTGACTTGCAATGTAAAAATGCTGACTAAGATGCAGATTACGGTGGGAAATACAATTGCAGTAATTATACATCATTATCACATTCCATTATACTGTTATACTCCTATGCTAGGGCTTATCAAATTCTCTGTTGCTTCACTGTAACATAGTAAAATCAGTTTACTTTCTGATATTTGCCTAGTAGTGTTTCACATTGTCTAAGACAATTTTCTGAAAAGCAGTGTCTGTTTTTCAGATAAGTCCATGTCCTTTCCTTCTCCATTTTTTCTGTGCAATCTCTTGGTAGACAGAGTTGTGTTCTTTATCTTGCATTTCCATCGTGTCTGGAATTATCATGTTTCCTGTCTACAGATGCGTTTTACAAGGGTTCTCTTGCTGTCAGGCTCAGCAGCTGCCCATTCATTCACAGAGATAAGCAGTTTTGATAATGACTTTTCGTGAAGTTATTACAGGACCTCTCTCTCCAGGCTCTATTTTCCTATGAAGGTGCAGGCCGCAGAGAGGGGAGCTGAAATAATGGAAATATTTCTCTCTAAGATTTACGCAAGACCTTTCTCACAGATACAAATAAAACAATGAAAAGAAACGTAGTCTTTCCCATAATCAATGTTGCCCTTTGTAGTTTCAAGCCAAGTAAAAGTACTAGACTTGACAGCAATATTATACATACTTGACATTATGGCTAATTTTGCAAAATACGATTTGACTATGCAGATGACCTTTACTCAGTATTTTGATGTTGTGCATAGGATGAAAAATAAACACTGTCAAAAAGCATACGTTGCTATTCTCTCATAATATTTTTTCACTGTAATAATAAATGCAAAATCTATTTTTCTAGCCTAAATATTTGCATCAAATTTTAGCCTAGTATTTTAGAAGTACAGGTTAGGTACATTCAACTTTGCTTCCAGAACATGAGTTCCACCTCATGGCATTAGTACATTCCTTAGCCCACTACCTGATGCTCAGTGGAGATTCACTGAGGATGTCATTGTTGAGAAGCGGCCGGTGTCTGGTGTGACTGAATCGCCGATGGTGCGATCACAGCGTTCATCATCCCATGGACCACAGGACTCTTTCTACGCCTAAGGGTTGTGCTTGAGCCTCCTGCAGTCAGTGCACTTTAAGGAGCAGAGTTTGGAATTAAAACCAGGTGTCTTCATGGAGTGGTATTTAATCACTTTTTATTTCTGCTTATCTCTGTGTCTTTGCTTCCTTTGGTAGCCTTTCTTTTGTTTCTGCTGACAACGTTATTCCATCTCTCTGACTCTTCCTTCTTCCCTCCTTAACTGCTCCTCTTTCTTTTGTGGCTTATTTTTTATTATTTTCAGATCTTAATTCCCTCATTTTGTCTCATCTGACTGTTTTATGAGGACACAGGTTGCTCTTCTAATGGAGTTTATAGTTAAAGACCTAATCTTTTACAGTGCTAATATGTAATATAATTTGAAGGCTATGCATTTTATTCTATTTGTCAATTGATTATTGTTCTTAAACCTTTTCTTTCTAGTTGTTAAATTTTTCCTGGTTCAGTGTCAATTTTAAATGTCTTAACTAGGAAATATAGCCCTCATATTGCTAATCTCTCAGCTATGCTGTCAAGTTTAATTCTCTTTCTGTTTTTTCCTGTCTTTAGTAGCTCTGTCAGAGCTGCTTTAATGCCATGAAATGACTCAAAACTTTTCCTTTTCTTGGTCACTTTGACTTTGGCAGAGAGCCAGAAGCCCCAGGAAGCCTGATATGGTGGCCAAGGGAGGACACACCGTGATGTTTGACGAGCCTCCCATCCAGGGGACAGCACTTAATGGCAGCATTTACTATGGAGAATAGGAATACATAGGTCAAATAGGACTCATAATTTAAGTTTTTTAAACTTACAGTTTTATTGGCACATTTTACATACACATCATGATCACAATCAACATTGAGAATTTGTACTGTACATGACATAACTTAATTCTCATTATTTCCATTCCCTACAACCCTGTCCCCTATATACATAAGCATTGTATCCTCTTCTTTTTTTTTTTAACAATCAAATGTTTTATTTCCTTTCTTTATTTGGCTCTATCCCCTTTTCCCCTGTGAATATTTTCTATTTCACAGTAGCTCACAGTCCCATTAGCTATTTTGAGGAGATTTCAGAAAAATAAATATATGCTTAACAGTCTTACTTTCCTGTTCTTTTCTCCCCAAACAGTAAATATAATAGACACCAAGAAAGTCTTTCTAGTATCTCTCCTTTACCTTCCATTTACTATACATTTTGATTCATGCCTATATTTAGCTTTGAACTTTCAAAACACAAAGAGAAATGTCTTAGTAATTAAGAAATAGAAATAGTGATAAGTGCTTATTTTTGGATAAACATTACCACAAGCTTTGGCACATCCTTGAGTGTATTTCTCAGAACTCAGAGAGGACTGTGTTCTGCAGGTCTTACCTGTGATGAAATGCTTGTGTAGTGAGATTGACTTTGGCTGCTCTGCTGGAGACCATTTCTATAGTCTTTAGCTGTCAAGTGCCTAGGGCAGTGCTTTGAAATTTTGTAATATTTATACATCATTGATTGTTCCTTTTGGTTTCATGTTTTTGGCTTTGGTAGCAGATGTTTGGTTCACTGAAATATGTATTAAGAAACGTGAATTCTTCTTAGAGAATTTCCATTTACATCATTGCATGATCACTTTAGTCCTTTTGTACTTTGAAGTACAAATTGAGAGATGTCAAATTAGCATAGTCTCAAATTAGCATAGTCTCATCATGCTTTGTTGGGTCAGAGCTAGACTAGGGTATCCATTTGCACCATTTTCTATTTAATCCATGTTTTCTTATTTACCTTCTATATTTAAAATATTAGTATACTTTTTAATTAATAAACAATAAGTACTAACATGAAGATAAAATAAGCATAAAATACTAGTATTATTCATCAAAAGGTGTGCATTATATAAATGTATAGGAATATATTTAGGCTAAAAATAGGTAACAGAATTTCTTAGTGCAAACTGAAGAATATCAGCACAATTAAGTGCTAGGTAAATAACAAAGGTCTTTGCTTTCCCTTTTTTTTCTTAAACTCTGTATGAACCATATAATCTGTGTTTTCAGAAACAGTTGCCCAAATTATTTGCATTTAAACCCTTGTCTTAGCATCTGCTTCAGGGAGAGTTCCATCCAAACCTCATAGCACTTTCCAATTGCACAATGATTGGAAGAATAAATCACAAAGATTAGCAGAGGGAGTAAATTCCCAGGCAAACTCAGACAAAAAGGCTTCCATCTAAGTTTGGAGAGATGCAACAGTGTGAGTTCTGAGAGCCAAGACTGAACAGTTCTTGTGGGAAGGACTATGTTTCCAACTAGCAAGTCAATCAGAACTAAATCCAATTAAATGTCAGAGCCAAGCAACTTTTTTTCTAATTTATAATGTGTAAAAATGTTGTATCCAGTACATTACTTCTCAAGAACCCACTATAGATCTAGGAAGTCCTACGATTAAGGGGGGTAAAAAAACCAAACAACAACAACAACAAAAAACTAGCACAGAAATTGGAAGTTGCTCAATGGATTTTAATGTTAGGAAAGAAACATATTAATTTGGGGTTATGTTCTCTAAAATCATGTATGAAATGAAGTAAAGGAAAATAAGATGGCAGAATAAATGTAAAGAGTGGAAAATTGATCATAGTATTCCGTATCTCTACTCATGGATACTAGTCACATAATTGCACTATTAAAGTGTAACAAATATTTGAAATATGTTTGTAGGAAAGATGAAGCTGTGACCGTGGAATTAAGTATGGAGAATATTAATTCACGCTAAGCACTTCTTATTCCCACTATGCAGATGAGTATTCATTTTCTCTAAAATATTTTAAACTATTAACTTTCATGTTATGTTATCAATAAAGAACATGGAGTTAAAATACTTATTACTTGTGAATATTATTGAGCAATGTGGAGATTAATTTGAAAACAAGCAATTAAAATATTAGAGATATTTGGGAGCAAAAGTGAACAAAAAGTTACTGTATTAGTGTTTTTCTTTTTGCTCAAAATACCAAATGAAGACAAATAAGGAAAGGTTTATTTTTGATTTTCAGCCATAGTCACTGGGCAGAAGGAAGAAAGAGGATGGTAGAAAAGTCTGGGAAGAAGAAAGCTGCTCCAACTATGGCGAGCAGGAAGCAGAAGAGGACGGAGGGGTGAGCTCTTCCTGGTCAGCCACCATGACTGCACTCTGCACAGGGCCTTAGGAAGTCCACTGCATCACCCCAGCAATCCAGTCACCTTCCAACAGCCCCTCTTAACGAGTGCATGAGACTCTTAGGTACCTTTTTGACCTAAACTATAAAAATTACTGAATAAGGGCCGGAGATTTAGCTCAGTAGTTCCGGTGCCTGCCTCACAAGGGCAAGGCCCTGAGTTCGATCTCAGTAACCACATACAATGCTGGGCATGGAGACTCACGCCCACCGGCAATCAATACCACATACCACAGTGCTGGGCGTGGTGGCTCACGCCTGTCATCCCAGCACTTGGGAGGCAGAGACAGGAGGATTGCTGAGTTCGAGGCTTGCCTGGGCTACACAGTGAGCTCAGAGCCAGCCTGGACTACAAAGAGAGACCCTGTTTCAAAAAAAAAAAAATTACTGGATAAGAATTTTGGATTAAAGTTGAATGGAGAATCTTCTTTTAGTATTCAAGAAAAATGTGGCTAACAAATCAGCAAAACCATTAACCAGCACTCAACAAGAAAAGGTTTGCATGTAAATTCTTTAGATGGAAGATAAAAAAAAAAAAGTTTTGAACAGTACTAATTGCCCCCAGGACTTCCGAAAAACTTTGAGGATAAAGAGAAGAAGTATATTGACTTCCTGAAATTTTCAAGATTTAAGGAGAATCAGATAGAGTGTAGATAGGTAATCTGGGAATATTCCAAGAAAACACTTAGAAAAGAGAAATGCATTTAAACCGTGGAAGAATCTTAGAGAAGGTGAAGAGAACTACCTGATGACACACACAGGGCCGTACAGCGTACTTGAGGCACGACGGAAGTGCGGACTATTCCCTACTTCCTCCCAGGGTTCAGGATGCAGCTCAGCCAAGGCTGTTTCTCCGTAAAGGCTACTTAGTACTATTTCCTGAGACAGAGCAGGCCCCACATCTTTCTGCAGAAGCTGTGTGCTCTCCCAGCAGGGCAATTCTGTAACTTATTTTCCCAGCCCCTTGGGACAGAAAATTCCAGAAAAATAATACCTCACTTTAAATGTGTGAGTTTAATAGAAAGGCAATCAAACTTCATATAACTACATCTAGCTAGGTGTGATGTCACATGCCTGTAGTCCTAGCTCTCCAGCGGTAGAGGCCAGAGGATCAAAGTGAGTTTGAGGCCAACCTAACAGCCTGACCTACAAAGTGACCCTGTTTAAAAAATTATATATATATATTATATATATTATATATATTTATCTATCTTTATAATATGAAACCAGAAATTAAAACATTAAAATATTTTTAATGAAATAAATACCTTACCCTATAACAATCAACAGAATAAAATGAATGAGTACAAATTAATTATTACACCCAATATAGAATACAATCAAATTGTAGAAAAATCCAACAAAGAATCTTTAACTAATGGACTTCTTTTTTTTTTTTTTTTTTTTTTTTTTTGAGACAGGGTCTCCCTTTGTAGTTCAGTCTGGCCCTGAGCTCATGTGTAGCCCAGGCAAGCCTCGAACTCAGCAATCCTCCCGCCTCTGCCTCCCGGGAGATGGGATGACAGGCGTGAGTCACCATGCCCGGCAATGTGGTATGTGGCATTGATTGCTGGAGGGCGTGAGTCACCATGCCCAGCATTGTATCTGGTTCCCAGGGATCGAACTTGGGACCTTGCACTTGGGAGGCAGGCGCCAGAACCACTGAGCTAAATCTCCGGCCCTGGAGTTAATTCTAAATTGTTCCTTCACATGTTGAAGCCAACCACATCAGTCCATCAAAGCAGTGAGAGCGACAGCAACCACTTTGAGCACTCCTTGTCACTGTAGACTTCAAACTTGTGTTAGTCTCATGACATATCAATAAATTTATTATTAAAATATTTATGCAAGTTATTTTTGTAAGGCATCCCAAGCAAAGTCTACATCAGTGGCTGAGGGACTAATATGTCAGACACCACTAGGGGTTCCTAGGTGTGACCTCAACATCAAACACGGTCCACGGGAGCATGGCTGTACTCATTAATTTGCATTATATTGCTCTTTAAGAGAAAAGCTGTCTTGACATAAAAAGAGTGGCATATATTTCTTCATAGGAGACAGGAGGTGGAACTACCTAGTACCATAAGTATACACAAAATGCATGTAACATCACTGGAAAAGGAAATTCGTTGCACAAAAAGAAAAATATGACAAACAATTGGGTTCATATAAAATGGAGCATTTTATTTAGCATGTATAATGATACTACAGAATATTTATATTTTCAGAAGAGTTTTGAATAACCATAGTGGTTATCCACACTTTAAATGTATATCAGAGACTTTTCAAATAACCTCTCTCTGTTTTTTAGGTCATATTTGTTTGAATTTAGAATTAAGGCATTCAGTATCTAATCATAAATGAAAATTTCTCAAATGGATGAAGATTTTCATTTATTCACTACAAACACTGTGATAGTGCTTAAAGTACCAAGTCATGTAGGTTTGTTCCTTTAAAAATCAAACATGCAAACACAATGAATAAAAAAGCGGTCGGTTGGTAGATTCATGGCAATGAGTGGGGTGTAGAATATTTGTTCAGCTTGACAGGTACAAACATTTCTCTCCTCATGATTTATATAAATGTCCAAGGTGTATTCATTTTACTGAGAGAAAACACTATAAAGTGCAGGGGAAAGTGTGCGTTATTGGAAGGTCTGATAGTATATATAATTTACAGCATGAATATTTCAGAGTGACTTTGATAGTCCTACCACTGTAGTGTCTCAATCCAGAGAACACAGACTCGTGTCTGTGATTGTTGAAATACAATTCCAACCCAAGGTTGTGATACATTATTTTTACACTTTTCTAGTTCTAGGAGTTTAAGTAAAATAAAGTTTCTAAACCTATCAAATTTTTAAGATTAAAATGTAAAGTTTGCAATGATCTATGCTATCAGAGGGGAGCACTGAGACATCCAGAGACCCATGATCAGACTTAAGGAAAGAACAAATATGTTCTTACAAACACTTTGGGGAGGAAATATTCTCCTTTTTTTTCCTTCAATAAATTTTTAAAAATCACTAAAACTATAGGAAAGTTCCTTCCGCTGAACGGTACTGACAGCATCTGTATTGCTAATACCACTGTTTTTTTTTTTAAAGTAGAATTAAGAGATTTTTATTTAAGACACAAAGAAAAACACACTTTTCTGTACAAGAGCGTATATTCTCTGGGAGGCACGGGCAGCAGTGCCAGCTTAGACGTGACAGGAGGGACAGGGTCGGGGACGGAGACGCGGCGGAGCAAGGACAGGGGGGCAGAACAAGAGAGCTGCGTGGTGCCGGGTGCACGGAAGCGGCAGCGCGGACTCCTTGAGCGCGCCAGGCGGAACAGCCAGGGCAGCTCGGAACTCTCCTCTCGAGCGCAAATGGTTGTCTCCTGGCCAGTCCTCACCGGCCCACCGTGGCTCCCCAGACTCAAGTCTCCAGTAGCTCTGAGATGCTCATACTCTTCTCTTTTAGCATAACTGAAGTCTTTTGTGACCGTGGTGGCTCAGAAAGGTAGAAACTAGGGCTGATAGTTTCTCCACTTCTTTTCTGGGTATGAGACCGGGAGGAAGGTTAAGAAAAGGCTGGGATCAGAGTTGCGATATTCTCCCTGCCCGACTGGGACTCATGTCTGGGTCAGACTTAGGCAGAATCACTTCTTTTCAAGTTCCCCCGGGGGCTGATATTCCTTCTGGGGAGATGAAGGTATCTTCGGGTCAAGCCACACCATCGGCACATGCGCAGCAGCACGTACGGTTCCACCCACACACACCGATGTCGGTAAGCAAGGTGGAGTCCCACTCCTCACAGACCTGACTCAGTCTGTCTTCGAAGTCTTGGCTCCTTTATTTGTGTCACTGTTGGAGCTTGAGGAGCCCCGAAGTCCTCGCAGCCCGTGGTGCATGAGGAACTTCCATTCTGGAAGTTCTCGTCCACACCCTTTGGCAAGACTGCACAGGATCAGCGAGGCGGAGAAGGAGCCGCACACTCAAGCTGAGCTTGGAAAGGAAGGGCTGAGTCTTCCCTGTGTGGAAGAACGAGGTTGTCTTGTCCCTAGCTTGGGGAGAGCCTCCTTTCCCGGACTGTTGGAGAACTCTTCTCAAAATACGCTTCTATTCTATTGGATTTTCCATTTCTTCTTTTCATGGGAACCAGCTTTTTGGTATAAATTCATCTGTTTTTAGTTTTCAGAATAGCAAAATAATCAATTTATAGTTAAGAGACTAGACATATGTAATACGGGTATCACAGTGTATGCTATGTGCTTGAGAAAACCCATCAGCAGCACAGTTGACTTTCCTTTAGCTGATACTGAGCTCAAAAATGAGATCTTTTCTCATATTTTTCAATGTACAAGCAAAAATATTGTCTCTCTTAGATTAACTTTCAGATCTGTCTTATAATGTCACTGCTCTTGTGATTGTGTGTTTAATATGGCACAGCTCTGGCTTCACCTGCCGTAAGTCATGAGGTGAGTACTCTGACCAGAAACGTACTAGTTACGTAGATTATTAGCTTCACATTGCATCTGTGATGGATGATGTTCGGCATAATTACTATGATTTGAAAAGTTACGCTGCTTTCCTGTCACAGCCTCTGAGATGTTCTCTACATTTTATAACTTTTCTAAGGTGTTAAACAGAATGTTCATGCTTTTGACTTTTAGTAAAACATTAAAGGTAATTGATTTTTGAGAATGTCTTTTTAATATTATAGTAATAATCTATAGAGAGTAATAAAAATAACACAACTGGTATTTGTGTGTAAACTGAGATCTTCTTAGTCCACAAATGTATTTCAGTATTAAATTGAGTGTTGACTTTAAAAGTTTTTCTAAGCTACTATATTTTAGATAAAACCTTCAATTCTTGACTCATAATGCCATAATGTAACAAAATGTGAAAGGGAACAGCTGGCAGCATACCACCAACTGATTTCCAGAATTGGCTTTCTGGGTGGCTGCTTTTATGTCCACTGACAAAACACACGTGGCCACCCTGGTCTGCAGGCTTGCTGACTGCAATAGGGCACAGGGGCTAAGTGCCCATTCTTGTTAGCACCACCAGTGCATCGTTCATTCTTGGAGATTATAAAATACTTGGCTTCAGAAGAAGTCTGTTCAAAACCAGTATCAGTGATCTATATCCTGGATGACTCTCCTACTAGGTGCTAGCTTTGTTAAAGACAAAAGTGAGGAGAGTCAAGGATTATCCTTTTCTAGTGAATATTTTCTCTCATGACAAATGTCGTGCATGACTGACCAGGAACAGTTCTGATTTTTGCTGATTAGAGCATAGTTTACTGTACTTCTAGAGTGTACTTAGAGCATAGTTTACTGTACTTCTACAGTGAATCATAGTGATTATTCATTAATTTACTTTTGTGTGTGTTTTAAGCTAATTATTATGTTGGGGAAAAGAAATTCAATAACTAAAACAGAACCAATCAAGTCAAGCGCAAGTGGTAGGAATTTTGGTTCGAAGAAAGAAGTAAATATTTCAGAGATGAGAATAGATTGAAGTGTTAAGAAGTAGAAATTGCTAGAATACTTACTGCATGGTCATTCTGAGTTGAGTACTTTTGAGGTGCTAGAGATAGGGCAGAAAACAAAAAGTAAATCCAATTCTTGTCTAAATAGAGTTTCTATTTCAGTTTGGCAGTGGATATAACTATCAGATAAAATATTGCTGCATAAATGTTGCTAAAGAGTACACATTAATTTGGAAAGAGGTAATAAGAATTACACTAAGAAACAGAATTGTTTGTCAAAAAACATTATTTAGGAAAATCTTACCAAGAAGCAATTACTAATTAACAAACATCCTGGTATGAAAGCAAAATCTGGAATGACTGAAGAACAAAATCTGATGCCAAGATTAATGGTTGAAGAACTCAAAAGGCAAAATCAGAGTGGTATTAATTCCTGAAGGGAAACCATGATGCTTCACAGATCCAGTCCGGAAATAATTAAAAGATATGTCTTGGGCGAGATGTTCAATACTTCAAAAATAAAATTAAAGGGGACAGCTGTAGAGCAGCTTTCTTCACTCACTTTCTTATGCAGCATCATGGAGAGCATCCTTTATCATAGGCCAGAAATTCTGCCGCACAACAGAGATGCTGAGATGAGCAGAGCAGTGCTTTTGTGGAGCAGAGGCCTTTATTTACCCAATTCTCACTGTCTGTCCAAATAATGGAACTGTCCAAGTGCCACGTTAGGATTAATGAGGTGCATATAAGCAGTGGATTAGAGTTTCGGGGGTGGATCACTTTTGCTCTGTGGAGCTTCGGCTCTGGCATGCCCCTGCGCCTTATGCTAGCCTAGCCACTAGAGGCTGCAGAGAAATGGGCAAACAACTAGCTTGGGGGGGCAGGCAAGTGGCTGCCATGGAAACCCGGAAGAGAAGCAGGTAAAAAAAAAGATAAAGAGATGTATTTGACCCAGTGAAACTACATGAGAAAATAAAAAATCTGAATATTTCTAGTTTTCACTGTAATGCCTGGACAGCTCTGCAAAGTTTGACTTTCAACATCAAAAGCAGCCGAATTCCACAGGAATAAATGAGGTACAAGGATGTTCTGTCATTAAAGTGTTAGCTCAAAATGTATGTAAGCCACACCAGATTAGCAGTAAAGTTCCATTCCTATTCATAGTTTAAACTTTATTCACATGGATTGGAGTCGCCTTCACCTGAAGGGGAAAAGTTGGCTTCTGATTTGTGTTTTGGAAGCCCTACCTGTGAACTTCATGTCAGAATTTCATTTACCAAAGGGTGGTTAATTACTAAAAGTGAAAGAGATACTACTAAAATAAATGAAGACAGTGGACATTTCTAAGATAACATAAAGTTAGAACCAAAGGACACTGACAAACTCTAGGTCTTGAATCTTATCTATAGGGATTACATTTACCTGGAAAATCAAAGAGGTGGTGAATGTTCTCAGGATACACTGTTTCAGGATACAAATATCAGAATTCATTAGTTAGAGCAAGTGATCCTTTCTGTCTCTGGTGGATGTTAAAAAGAAAACTTAAACTAGGCGTGGTGGCTCATTCCCATCATCCCAGCACTTGGAAGGCAGAGGCAGGAGGATTGCTGAGTTTGAGGCTTGCCTGGGCTACATAGCGAGCTCAGGGCCAGCCTGGACTACAAAGCGAGACCCCATCAAAAAAAGAAAGAAAGAAAGAAAGAAAGAAAGAAGGCAAGGAAGAAAGAAAGAAGGAAGGAAGGAAGGAAAGGAAAGGAAAGGAAGGAAGGAAGAAAGAAAGAAAGAAAGAAAGAAAGAAAGAAAGAAAGAAAGAAAGAAAGAAAGAAAGAAAGAAAGAAAGAAAGAAAGAAAGAAAGAAAGAAAGAAAGAAAACATAGAAAGCTATGAGGAGCAAATGAGACTCAGAGTGCAGGTAGCTGAGGGTGGGTAGGCCTGGACACGCAGCAGGGCTCTGCTCCTTAAGATGACGATGGGGAAAAAACAGCAGTGCCTTTTACTAGATCAGTCCTGGCAAATGGACCTAGGCATAAAAATAAAAATAAGATTACAGTGGCTCCACTGGAAGGATCCAAGGTTGACATTCTTTCAAGATGTGCTCAATATGGGAAACATAATTGTCTTTAAGAGGTACGAATCCCTAGTCAGGACAACAGATCACGGAGAATGTGTCCCCACTCGGGACAGGAGTAGATAGCAAGAGCTGATTGTACACCTAGAATAGCCAATTGCAGCTGAAGAAATGGATGTGACCGCTCAGGGAGAAATTGCAGACTGCGGAGACCCAGACTCAGAGAGCGGCTGTAACATTTTTCAGGAGTTCAGTATTTGGGGGGTTGGTCTACCCGGTTAGCATTTCATCGCATTTGTATTCTCAGCAAGCAGTGGAGGTGCTGCCTAACTCACCAAGAAGTTCGGTTGTTTTCCCAAGCTCAGGATGTAGGCCGTGTCAGAACCGGAAGTGGGATGGAGTCAGCTCGGCCTGAGGCATCCGGTCCGTGTTCCGCAAGAGGGCGCCGCGCGGGAGTCTGCAGCGAGCTGATGGGTAAGGGTGGGGCAGGCTCCGCCACCTAGTGACCTTCAATGTGGGTTAAGGGGTGAGCATGGTCACCAGTTCACGCACATGCAGAGGGCAGCGATTCTCTACTCAAAAGACCATAGTCTCCTGGTAACCTAATTGATTTAAACATAGTATTGAAGAACTGGTAAGAATCTCATGTTATCTTCTCTAGATTTTTCTTTATGCAGAGGTTTCATGAATGCTAGGGGTAAAGAAATAGGCCTGTGTTGTGTAGCAAACTCAGCAGAAGTGCAAGCCAGCTCATTAGCAGTTAGAACCGTCAAAGACTAAACAAAACAGCCCTTGCATTGGCATTTTGTCATGAAAACTAACATTTATATCTCACTTTTACAGGGAAAATCTTCTTATCTCCACACCCTGGTGGATAAAAGATATTTAAAGCCTGAGACTGAATTTTCCTCAGAAAAATAATTTTAGATCTCATTAAAATGAGATGCCCAGATTTTACCACACGGAACATATTTTGACCTAATATTTAAAATGGTAACTGTTATAGCTAGACCAGATCTTTCCACGTCTAATCAGTGTAATCTGTTGCTTGTGTCCGTTGTATTAATTTACAATGTATTTGTTTTAGAAGTGACCTGAAACCTAATGCCGAATAAATACACCTCCTCACCTTGTGAAATTCTTTCTCAGCTATCGAGCCTGTCAAAGCAGTTGGCAGGTGCTGTATAAATATTCAGATACACGGATCCTATGAATATTTATGTGCTAAATTGCATTTACTTTTCCATACTTTATAAACAAATAGGCAAAGACCTGCAAAAGACAACAATTTAGTCGTGTCAGGTGGTCTATAAATAAGTTCATCTGTGTGTGTGATATGGATTGAAAGTGAATTCAGAGAAGAACTCAGAATTTTTTATGGCGGAAAAGGACATAATTAAACCACGTTTAAAGGCGCTAGCAGCCAGCTCGGTGAAGTAAGCAGCAGTGAGCGTTTGAAAGACTGATCTACCTGAATTACAAGGGTGCTATTTATAATAGTGCAGTTAGGGAAGCCAAGTTCTAGCGCTGATTTCCCTTCGCGTCTAACAATGAGCCACGCCTAGGCAGACCTGAAGGAAGGTTGGAAGGAATTCTGGGAACGAGCAGCTGTGGACCAGCCCTGGAGATGTTTCTGCTCTATGCTCCCTTCCCACCTCATCGACAGGATGACGCAAGAGCTTACGCTGCATCAGTGGAAGATCACCGTGTCCGATTCTCTAACAGAATCTGTGTAGAGTGATGTATATTATAAGGCTGAAGTGTTTTTGTTTGTTTGCTTGCTTGTTTTTTGAGCCAGGGTCTCACTTTGTAATTCAGGCTGTCCCTGAGCTCACTATGTAGCCCAGGTAAGCCTCGAACTCACAGAAATCCTCCTGTCTCTGCCTCCCGAGGGCTGGGATGACAGGCGTGAGCCACCATGCCTGGCACTGCGGTATGTGGAGCTGATTGCTGGTGGGCGTGAGTCACCACGCCCGATATTGTTGCGTGTAGTTACTGGGATTGACCCAGGGACCTGCACTCATTAGGCAGGTGTCGGAACCACCGAGCTAAATCTCCGGCCCCAGGCTGAAGTATTTTAACAAGAAAAGTTAAAGTGGCCGTTGTCAGGACCTTGACACACCTGGTAGGACAGTATTTGATTTTTTTTGATTTTTAATTTAAAGGAAAATAGTAACAATCTGGCTTCCGCGACCTGGGGAATTTTCTTTCTTCCTCAGGTGAAAGTGTCAGTGGGAAGCGGGAAAGGGGAAGCCTCAGGTCTGACTCGGGTGTGCCCGTTCTCGGCGAGGACGCCCATCGCTGGTAGGAGAACGGCGTCCTCTGCGCGCAGGACGGGCGGTCTGCGCTTCAGTCCGGCCGGCGTCGAGCTCCTCGCGCGCACAGAGCTGGGCTCTGGGGAGAAGAGCTAAGACCGCGGTCGGAGCCGTGAGCCGGCAGGAAAACGTGACGTTTCCTTGCTCTCCTGGTGTCTTACACCGGTGACCCTGAAAACTCTACTGGCTCGTCTTAAATATTCCAGAAAGCTATTCTGTCTTTGGGACCAGCTATGACTGCCAAGCAATAAACACCCTCGCATGGATGTTATGTGATATGTTAAGTGAAAAAGTAGTTGCGCCTGTGAATAATTACAAGAAAGTGATGCTCAAGTGGGATAAAGTAGAAACTATCTATAATTCAGAAGCTTTAAGAAAATGGCCCTTCAAAGGGAATGTGGTGGGCGAAAAATAAATATGATTTGAAGAGCAAAAGGAAGGACATGCACATGGGGAGCGGGGGGTTGGGGCCGGGTGGGGATATGGGTAAAAATGAGAATTAACTCGTGTCATAGACTGGTACAAATTCCGCAGTGTTGAGTGTGATTGTGAGCTGTATATGAAATATACCAATAAGAATTCAGTTTTTTTTAAAAAAAGAAAATGGCCCTTAATTTTGAGGAAAACCCCACTAATGCAACACATCTTTTGGTACCTGTAAGTGTTCTAAATTACATGTCATTGTGAAATTTTGTATTTTTCTCAGAAAATGAACTACAGTCGTATAGATTTTAGAAGACTTCAAAAATCTGTAGCTGAGATAATGTTGGAACCGTGTGGCCATATTTGGAAAGCTAATTACAGTCCACTGGTATAATTTTCATACTCAAACTGGACATTTTTGTGGTCTATTTTCCTGCACATAGTTTAATCAACAAGAATCCATTTCAGATTCACCCAAGAGACACAACTGTGTCTACACATGCAGAATGACTTCTTAAAATATTTAATGTGCTGCTTACACAACAGTTTGTAAGAGCAAGTAAAGAAATTGACTTTCATGTTAAAGTTTCTTAAACTTTTGCCATAGAAAAGTGTCGTATAAATGGTGAGGACACATCCCGGTTAAGTATTTTATGTTTTGTACAGCTGAGCCGGTGCCTCTAAAGGGAATCACAGTTCTGAGGATGAAATAGACTTAGATTGAACTTTCTGAAGAGTCAGTCTGTTCACTGGAAACTGTTTATTCCCCATGACTTCAATAGTGTTCTTATGGTCAATAAAGCACAATATGTGGATAGCTGCCCTGAAATGTTCGAGCGGGTCACTGAAACCGTACACGAGATAAATGCCTTCGCTTAGGAAAATGCTTACTTTGGCCCTTGAAAAATCTGCAACTTTTAAAAGTACATACTTCACTTTTAAGAGCCTAGAGCCACAGAAGTCCTTTAGTGAGTCCTGACAAAAGCCTCTACTGCATGTAGTATTTACCTTCGTTTTTAGGACTAGGAAAGCCAGGGTGTTTTTAGGGGTACGGTGACATAATGCTGTGAGCCAGTTAGTCTTGTTTATAGATCGTAACAACCTCAGTACTTTGGTCCAGATTTCATATCATAAATACATAATTTCACAACTTACCTGTTATGTACTAGTTGTGGATTATATTCCATGAGGTATTTTTAATGTTCAATACCTTTTTGTAGATGTAGAACGTTTTGGATTTGCCATGGTGGTCTGTATCAAGTAAAGCAATCTCTAACTGTGTTTTTGGGAATTCTTGTAACACATGAAAGGCTACAAAACCCTGCTTTCTGGGGGGTGCGTGCCAGGTAAGTGCTCTCTGACATGCTAAAATGCCATATGCAGAAATTATATGTCCGCGTAAATGATTTGATATAAACGGAGAGAAAATTTGTAACTATTCATTGCATAATGATGTGACTATGTTCTTAGAAAAGCATCCTTGGTTATTGGCCACTGGGTATCACCGAGTGCATTCCAGCGCTAGGGGGCGCTGTCAGTTACGGCGTTCTGCCTCTGGGCAAGAGTGGGGGTCTGCTGTCAGCAGGACGAGGGAACTGACTTCTAGTAAGTGCTTTTTATGCAAAATAATGACAAACTGTCAAGCAAACGCATTCCGACATCAAGCTCGATGTACCCTCCATGATTGTATACTATCCTCTTACAGGCCGTGTAGAGAAGTAGGTTTCTTTTCTTTTGAGACAGGGTCTTGCTTGTAGCACAGGCAAGCCTGAAACTCAGAAATCCTCCTGCCCCTGCCTCCCGAGTGCTGGGATGACAGCCATGAGCCACCACTTCCGGTATTGTGGTGTGTGGTACTGATTGCTAGTGGGCATGAGTCACCACGAGTCACTGGTATGATTGTATGTGGTTACTGGGGATCGAACTCAAGAGCTTGCACTTGGTAGGCAGGTGCCGGAACCACTGAGCTAAATCTCCGGCCTCAGAAACAGGTTTCTTTGTATCCATATCACCACAGAGAAGATTGTGCTGCCCACACTGTGATAAGCATGGCATCACAAGGTCAGAAGAGCTCCTCAGTTTATGGGATCTTATTGAACAACTAGTACATAGGTGATCAGTTATTGGCTGAATCAGTGTAGTGTAGCAGGTGACTGTGTGTATGCTCTGCATGATTACATGTCACGTATGTGACCATGCATATTAATTATATATTTACATATAAGTACACATGCACAAGTATGTTATTTGTGCAGGGTTGTCTAACTTTCTAAGTGTTTTTTTTTCATAGAACATTTACTAACATTCATCAGAATCAAGTGTTCTTTGTTCTTTATTTATGAATTAAAAGTTGCTTCCAAACTTAAATTGCAAACAAAAAGCACTAAGTTTAAAAAATAAGGCAAAATTAGCTTTTTTTCCTTGTTATCATTGGATGCAAGTGACAGATACTGAAAACTTAAAGGAACTCAGTGTTGTCTCATAACTTTGTTTGCTGATACAAAATTATAAAATAATAAAAAGGCTGAGACTTTATTTACCTTAGGGGAAGTTCTAAAATGAAATTTCCAAATTGTAACTGTTCCATCAGATAGTTAATAAAACTGAAAATGATTAGTAAAATGATTAGGCAGGAAAGAATACCTCTTGATATTAAATGATCAGTAACTAAATGACATAGGAGTTGGGCACATATCAGTATCATTTTAGAGGCTCAAATATAGAAACATCATCTGAAAGGTCAATGAAATCTAGTAGAGTATTATACAAATTAGTTTAGGCAAAAAAATGCGTTCTGAGTTGAGTATGGTTTTTAGATATACTAGGGTTTTTGTTTCAATCTCCAACACTGAAGAAAAAAGCAAAGCAAAGCAAAGAAAGAAAGACAGAAAGAAAGAAAGAAAGAAAGAAAGAAAGAAAGAAAGAAAGAAAGAAAGAAAGACAGACAGACAGACAGACAGACAGACAGACAGAAAGAAAGAAAGAAAGAAAGAAAGAAAGAAAGAAAGAAAGAAAGAAAGAAAGAGAGAAAGATGTGTAAATGCTGTGTTGGCCTCATTCATAGGACTTTAACCTATATTGTGTTGATAGCTACGTTAATTCTAATAATCTCTTTGTGATTCAGTCATCCTTTTAGATTGAAATCAAATTATGATTAAATATTGAACAGTAAATGAGGTAGATAGAAAATATCAGTGATAGTTTTTAGATAGGTGACTGCCTCCAAGCATTAGCAAAATATTTTTTTTCATTTTCAGTGGTTGAAAAGAGGCAGAGAACTGATCATAGCTGCAAAATTATACAGACACCCTTTGATTGGCTCTCTTACTGGCATTCTGAAAATATTACTTATTAAGTGCATTGAAATAATTTTTTACTAAACTGTTTAGCATCCAGAAAATAAGATCTGAGGTTTACTTTCTAAACTTCTCTAAATTCATTACTAAGCTCCTGTGGAAGTCTTCATGGGCTTGACTGCCACTTCAGGTCTGGTATGTAATACAGGGTGAGTACTACAGTCAGAGACAATAAAAGCACTTGAAATGCAAATATTGATCTGGGGATTTGAAACAGCATCTTGTCTTTCTTTCTCTGGGATCCTTGAAGAAACATCAATACACTCTCAGGGTGTATAAATGCACTGATTCACAGGGGCTAAGACAGACAAAGATTATTCAAATTAATAGAAGGGAAGTAGACCTAAAAAAAAAAAAAGCAGTGAAATCCCCTTGTGAATTCACACTGTTCAGTGTAAAAACAGATGAAACTATGTCAAATATATGTTGTTAGGCTTTCATAAATTTTAAACTTGATAAAGTAAAAAAAGGTGAAGAAACTGGGCATGGCGGTTCATACCTGTCATCCCAGCACTCAGGAGGCAGAGGCAAGATGATTGCTGAGGTTGAGGCTTGTCTGGGCTACATAGTGAGCTCAGGGCCAGCCTGAACTACAAAGTGAGACCCTGTCTCAAAAAAAAAAAAAGAAATATGAAGAAATAGATTATGATAGAGCAAGTGATGACTGTACTGTCAGGTGCCTATATTTACATCTCAGAATCTCCCAGATATCCTTTGCATTTCTGAAATTTCAGATTGCTTGATATATTAAATACTGAATGTTTATTCAAAGCTTAAAAGTTCATATAATTATGATATTTAGAAATTATGCAAGAATGCATTACTTTTTTGCAATTTGTGAAACACATGAAATAGAATTATTCTTAGAATATACATCGTTTAACCTCTCCTAATTTTAGGTTCTCAAACGTTCTCATGGTCAACTTCTCAACTCTGATTTTGTTTTCAGTGAAAGAATATCCTCAGTTTAGTCACCCTGAAAAAGCCCACCTAATTTAGTGTCAATTTCCAGTTACAACTAAATCAGTATGGCTACTTTGAAAGAGTGGAGAAAATCCTGAGCAGACTCCAACAGGCAGTCCCTGAAGAGCGTGAGGTGAGAGAGCTGGTCACCTCCTAAAGTAGTTGCATGGCGAAAGTCATTCAAAGACCTTTTGAAAAGGAAAGAGTACAGAGTTAGAGCAAAATTTGAGGTTAGTATAGATAAGTAAAAGTGTCGGTAAGTGTGTATTCACAAGCATTGTAAAGTAAAAGAAACAAAAATTTATAGGGGATCCTTGGGCAATGCTTCTTTCAGCCACATATATATTGCAAGAAACAAAAGTCACTGAAATGGCTCATGGGAAATGACTTTTGTTTTTCAAAAGATGCGACTGAGTGTGGGTGTCTCTTACGCTTTCTTTGGATACTAGCTCCATTCCCTTGCTACGAGACCCAGTAAAATGTATGCTTCGTCCTTGTTATATCCAATGGCACGTGTATTATTTGACTTATATGAAGTTTTCAGTATTTAAATTTAGATCTTCAGAATGATAATTTCATATGATTAAGCCCAATATTACAAAAGAAACCATATTTTAAAAGATGGTATTTTGGGGGTCATCTACCAGACTGGAGTTTCTTACCACAGAGTCAAGAGACTAAAAATATGAATTCCTCAGAATAACAAGTTAATTCACAGAATCACTGAATATCATAGTTAATAATGGTAAAGATGTAATAAACAATAGGCAGTATTAATTTCCAACACAGAGAAAGTATTTTTACTATCCATTGGTTATTAATTCAAATTTAATTTCTATTCTTCCAAAGTAAAAGTAATAACCCTGCTGGATAGAGGGCTTCAGATATATAGTTCAGCCTCAGCTTTAGGGTTGCTCACCTACCTCGTATCCTGGGCAGATTCTTCTAAGTGAAAGTGATAATCAAAACACATTCATGGACTAATCATCCAAGCAACCTCGTCACTCTAATGTAACACACAGTTATTGAGATCATATATGAGTAAATTACTATTGTCAGTGGCAAAGGCATGGAAATGGTCTTCCAGAGAGAAGGAATTGCTAAAATAAAGAATAAATTTTTTCTAGCAGGCACTCATATGAAAACCTGTATTGGGCTTTTGCTGAAACAAGGAAGCTATATAGATTGGTAATGGGAGAAGACAGGACCATTTTAAAACCATGCAGAAGAACCCGTCAGCAGGGCATTGAATTCACTGCACAAATGATAAAAAACGCAGAACTCCCCTGCTGAGCCTTATCAAACTGCAGTACCATGCAAAATAAGACCCTGGCATGTTAAGCCAGTAAACTTAAGTTTTTATTGCTAAGTAGCTGCAGATAAATAGAATACAAATAATCATTTTGTTTGCTTGCAAAGGAAAATACCTATACATAATCAAAAGCATAATAAATATATTTATTTTTGTATTGAACCTAAATAGGTTTCCAGAATGCTCTACTGCAACACGGTCAAAACACTTGTCAGAAAATAATATTTTTTTTGTTAAAATATCTACTCAGGAAATAATAATGAATGTAACTTTTCCAAAAAGTACCACTTTGATTTTGGATTTATCTCAAGCCAGCTGTTACACAGGTCAAGCAGTGAACACCTAACTGGTTGTCTTGCACAGGGTGCAGCTATGCAGAACCCAGAGGCCCTGGAACTGGCACTCACCAGCTAAGCTTCGCGCTTACTAGGACCAGAGTGGTTCTCAAGAGGCTCACACCCTGCCTGGCTCGCTCTGACCTCTTCGGAAGCCCGTGGTGAGATGGTCAGGGATGTCCCTGTTGGCCAGGGGAAGCGACACCCTGGGAGTAGGAAGAATGTCACTTATGTTAGATGGAGCTGTCGGTATTTCTCAAGTCTAGCTGAGGTCAGTGAACTGCCTGCAGGAATTGTTTAGAAACAAGCCCACTGGTACAATTTTCTGTTGAGGTGGTAATCACCCACTTCTGGTCTGTCTCTGTCTCTGTCTCTGTCTCTCTGTCTCTGTCTCTGTCTCTGTCTCTCTGTCTCTGTCTCTGTCTCTCTCTCTGTCTCTGTCTCTGTCTCTGTCTCTGTCTCTCTCTCTGTCTCTGTCTCTGTCTCT
>PVIC010030482.1:0-21902 GCA_004025085.1 Thryonomys swinderianus
CTAAATCCCCAGCCAACCAAGGCATGTTTTAAGAAAAGAGAATTAGCATCCAGGAGAGGGTTGGAAGTCCCACCCACTGTGCCCCCTCAGCCCAGCTGACCTGTCACAGCTCTGGACACAACACGCCCATGTTTGAACCCTGGCTCTTGGCACTCACAGCTGCATCGTCTCCTCCAGGTCCCTCGATCCCTCTGTGCCTTCATTTTCTCCACTATAAAACGGTGGTGCATGCCTATGATCGCAGCATTCAAGAGGCTGAGGCAGGAGGATGGCCACAAGTGGAAGTCGGCCTGGGCTCTGTAGTGAGCTCAAGGACAGCCTGTTCTACAAACCCGAGTGAGGCTTGGGAGGTTCAGGGAGAGACAACAGCTGCCTGGGAAACAGCCTCATTGCTCAACTTGCCAGTGGGGCGCAGACTTCCTGTTTGCAGTGTCTTAGAGCCTTGATGCTGGGAGCTGTTCAAGTCTGAACAGGATCTTTCTTGGCCCCTGGGGGGAAAATGAAGAAGCTACACAGCAACTCAGCCTGGGCTGGGCCCCTGAGCTTCAAATCTTGCAGTTTTCTTCCCTACAAAGTTTCTGTTCTCACCAGACAAGGGAACCCTGGGCTGGGAGCAAGGCGGGTTCCCAGTTCAATCTTATGCAGATTTACTCAGTTTGGTAACAGCCACTGTTTGGGTGCTAGATTGGTGCTAAAAGACTTAGGACTCCTTAGGCCCCCTGAACCCCACATCCATGCTGCGGCATGTGAAATGACATGCAACATTACGGGGATTAAAAGCCCAGGACTCACCGGGCCTGGTGGCACATGCCTATAATTCCAGAATTTGGAGGTTGAGGCAGGAGGATCACGAACTAGAGGCCAATCTGTTATGGAGCCAAACCCAGTCTCAAAACACCAAAAGCAACAAAGAAAATTCAGTATTCTCACTTTTTTATCTGTTCACACTGAGAACTCATGCTGGCCACGTCCTGAGTGTCCCAAGACCTTCATCTGTTCCAATCAATTGTCCCCCAAAGGGTCCCAGTCAGTGGTGCATATCAGAAAACACCTAGGGAACTCTCCTAACATCACAAGCCCTGGCACCAGCCTGGACCTGACTCACAATACCAAAAGGTGGGGCAGAGGTTTGTGTATATTTTTAAAAGGTTCTCAGGTGACTCGGCTAAGAAATGCTGCCAAAACCCATTAACACGACTGGGAAATTCCAGTAATTTGGTTTCCATTCTGTTCTGCAGCCTGCCTTCTGCACTTTCAGAATTTGCTGTTTGGTTCAAAAATGTCTGGTCACCCCCAATAGGACATCAACCAGCAACCTGAGCCCCTCCCCCCATCTTACGGACAGCAATGACTGGCACGTTAATAGGAGAAAATTCAGTGCCAGCCCTACAGGCAGAGAGTGGGAAGTTGTTTGCTGTTCCCAGACTGTCACAGACTCAGACTAGAGTTTTGGATCAGCACTTTTCACTTAGGCAAGTGTTCTTAGTTGAGGTCAGCCCAGGGGTTGCTGGATATAGAGTGTGGTATAGCTGATCCTAAAGAAGCTCTCTATGTACAGCTGTACAAGATGTGCACTGCACAAAGGCATTAGGCTAGTGTAAAACTCGGGAGCTAAGGGCCGGAGATTTAGCTCAGTGGTTCCAGCGCCTGCCTCGCAAGCACAAGGTCCTGAGTTCGATCCCGGTGACCACATAGAATGCCGGGCATGGCGACTCACACCCACCAGCAATCAATACCACATACCACAGTGCCGGGCGTGGTGGCTCACGCCTGTAATCCCAGCACTCGGGAGGCAGAGACAGGATTGCTGAGTTCGAGGCCTGCCTGGGCTACATAGTGAGCTCAGGGCCAGCCTGAACAACAGAGCGAGACCCAGTCTCAAGAAAAATAAAAATTAAAAAACCGGGAGCTAAAACTCCCTGCACACCACTTACAAGCTGTGGACCCCTGGCTCAGGGCACCTTTTGTATTTTATGTGCAATGGAAGGCCTGCCCTACAACTCTACTGACTTCAACTCCCAAAGCCACATTAAGCCCAGGCATGCTGCATTAGCACAATGAGAAAACTCCACACAGCCCCAGTGCAGAGGAAGGGAAATGTTTTCTGTTCCCTGGATGCCGCAGATTCACACTTGTGTTTTGGATCAACGATTTCCACCTATTCTAGTGTCCTTTTTGGCTGAGGTTAGCCCAAGCATTATCTGCCTGAAACTCCACAAGAAACATAAGCATGCGTGTCCCTTTCATCATTTGCCTCTATTTCTTTCTGTCTTTTCCTTCCTTCCTTCTTCTTTCCCTTCTTTCTTTTCTTCTTCTTTTTTTTTTTTTTTTTTTTTGAGACAGGGTCTCACTTTGTAGTTCAGTCTGGCCCTGAGCTCACTATGTAGCCCAGGTAAACCTTGAACTCAGCAATCCTCCTGCCTCTGCCTCCCGAGTGCTGGGATTACAGGCGTGAGCCACCACGCCCGGCACTGTGGTATGTGATATTGATGACTGGTGGGCGTGAGTCACCAGTCCAGCATTGTATGTGGTTACCAGGGATCGAACTCAAGACCTTGCACTTGAGAGGCAGGCACTAGAACCACTGAGCTAAACCTCTGGCCCTTCCTTCCTTTCGTTCTTTCCTTTCTCTCTCTCTCTCTCTTTCAAGACAGGGTCACACTAAGTACTTCAGGATAGTCTTGAGTTCACTGTATACCACAGGTTGGCCTTGTATCCATAGCAATCCTCCTGCCTCAGCCTCCTGAGTGCTGGGCTCATAGGTACAGGCCATTACACCTGCTCATTTGCTTCTTCTTTTTATACTTCCCCTCCCTTCCCTACGAACACCAGGGAGAGACCAAAATCTTCAGAAAAAAAAATCACTTTTATTGATCACCTTTATTCAGAATTATAAAAATAGATATAAATAAAAATCACAGAATATAATTATTAAATATTCAGTATACAGGAGTGGCCCTCACCTCAGCCAGTGAGGATTGGATGAGTAGAAGAAAGATCAGAGGGTAGTAACTGGCCTAGAGAGGGACATCAGTGTGAAAGTGAAACAGACAGTGCTGGTCACGAGCCGTGTCTGGTGATACATTCAGGGCACCATCACGTGGGCAACCCAAGGGGCCCCCATTTGACCCACAAGCTCCCTGGGCAGACTGTTCTGGATCGCATCACAAACCACAGGGCAGGGAAACATCCAGACCTAGCGTCAGCCCCAAGGACACAGCTCTGATGCCCACCAGGCACAAGTGCTGGCCATACACACAGATTTCTGGATCTGTTTTGGGGTGCAGAGCTCTTCCTGTCTCTGTTCCCCAAAATGGTTTTCCCCATTGGCCAAACTCCTCCAGAGACCTACAAGGTCACACTCTCTAGCTGGGAAGGGACTCATTTCCCAACGGGGGGCCTCCAGGTGACCCCTCTTTGGCCACCAGCCCTCCCACCGTACACAGAGGCACTACTCCAAGAAGCTTTAGTCCAGAAAAGTCAGTGACTGGTCAGTGTGACCCTGAGTCAGGACCACCTCTTCAGCCTGACCAGGGGCGTCTGGGTGCCCAGCACCCAGTTCGCGTGTGAGGGGGAAACTACTGTCACCCTGGTGGGCAGCACAAGCCTGAGTTACCTCTGCAGAGCCCATCCCCTCCTCCCTTCCTTCAGGGACGGAGACAAGCCCCCTGCAGAGACGGAGGTCAGCGGTGTGAACAGACGGAATGGAGGAGGGCTGTTTCTCTCCCCCCTTGGCTCCCTCAGGGTCCTAGAGGCTGAAGCCATCATCTTGCCCAGTGTGGGAATAGATCCAGGGCAGGAATTTGGAGACCTTGGTGTAGACGCCAGGCTTGTCCTTCAAGGCACATCCACGGCCCCAGCTCACGATGCCAGTCAGAGTCTGCTGGCCTTGGGTGGGGCAGACCAGAGGCCCTCCAGAGTCGCCCTGGGGAGCCAGAGACACAGGACATGAGCCCAGGAGCAGGGATCCCACTCCGACCAGCCCAAGAGAGGGAAAGGTCCCCAGAGTGGAACTGTCCCACAGCCTTCTCACTCTCCTTTTCCTGCCACACCAGATTAAAGTCCTCTGCTGGGCTTTCAAAGCCCTGTCACCTGCCACCAGGACGGCCATGCTGCCAGACCCTACTTCTCCCCACCCTGGAGGGGTGTATTTGCCCTCCACTTTCAAAACACGCTCCAGTCTTCCCTCCACTTCTTACTGTGTCCCCATCAATTCACTTTCTCTTTAGAACTACACCTCCCTGTCCCCAGTGTTAACCTTTTCTTTGATACCAGGGATTAAACTCAGGACCTCATGCTTGACAGGCCAGCGCCGTGCTGCCAAGCTACATCTCCAGCCCAAACATTTCACTCAGCATCCTGAGTGCTGTGATATGTCTACTGTTCCCTTTTTCTTATGGTTATGTTCTTTTCTTTTCTTTGTTTATGTCTCTTGAGAAAGGGCCTTGCTATGTAGTTCAGACTGACCCTAAACTCACTATGTAGCCTAGGCTGGTCTTGAGCTTCCAACAATCCTCCTGCCTCAGGCTCCTGAGTGCTGGGCTTACAGGCGTGTACCACACCAGCTACTTCTGGTCTTAATAAATCACCCTCTCAAGTCTGTCAAATATTTGGGGAACACATAAGGGTGGCTTTAAGCCTCTAAAAGACCTAGCCGCTTGAAGCTTTGGCTGGAGAGTCTCAATGCTGGCAGAGAGCCCCGGGAAGGTGTGTGGATGACAGAAAGTGGCCTGAGATCTTACCTGGCAGGAATCTGTCTTCCACTGTGGGTCAGCAGCACACAGCATTTTTAAGGTAATTTCAGAGCCATAGTAGTTGGGCTGCATACACTCCTTGTAGGAAACCAGCTTCACAGTAGTTGTTTTCAGGCGCTCTGGGTAGAGATAGTCACCTGGATGGAAGAAAAAGTGAGGGATTTGCATTATGCTTTGTGGTCTTGCGTCGGGATCAATGTTTCCAGCATCTGCCTTGCAAGTGCAAGGTCCCGAGTTTGATCCCTGGTACCACATACTACAATGCCTCCCAGCAATCAGCACCACACATACCACAGTGCCAGGCGTGGTGTCTCACACCTGTAATCCCAGCCCTTGGGAGTCAGAGGCAGGAGGAGTGCTATGAGTTTGAGGCTTGCCTGGGCTACATAGTGAGTTCAAAGCAGCCTGAACTACAAAGTGAGACCCTGTCTCAAAAAAATTAAAAAAAAAAAAAAATTGGTGGTCTTCTGGGACTATGCCAGGGAGGGGAAGTAAAAAGAAGTTTTGAAAGCCCTGCCGCGGATGAGAATTCCTTTTCCCATGGAACCTGAGCCTTCACCCCACCCATCCCTCTGAGGCCCACCTGAGTCCTGCTCCTTACCAGAATCCTCTTTTCCGAAGCCTGTGACCTCACAGCTTGTGCCGAAGTGGACATCACTGTACGAGGTGGGCAGGCAGATGGTCTGTATGGTCCGGGACGGCTCCGCACACCCGTGGCTGCCGGAGCGGATCTTCAGCAAGGCTAGAGGTAGGGGGGGGTCAGTGCTGAGGGAGTGGCTGTGTCCATCCCTGGGTTGGTCGGGGTCATAGGTCATGCAGGGGGCACCTGGGGGTAACTGGTCACCTGCAAGCCTGCCCTGCCCCATGCTCAAAGGTTTCGTTCCAGCTGCTGACAGACTGCGGCAGCCGGGGCTGCCATGCATTTTATTTCTTGTTGAGGAAACTGAGCCTAAACGGGGTGTGGTGGTGGTGCATGCCTGTGATCCTAGCAGGCGTGCTAGAAGATTGCTGCGGGTTCGATGCCACCCTGGGTTAGAGTGAATTTAAGGTCACCCTGAACTACAAAGCAAGATCCTGTCTCAAAAAGAAAAAGAAAAAAACCTCGCCCATGGTTCTACTCTCTAAGTCCTGGTACAGCCAAAAGCTGCACCCACCCCAATTTTACAAAGAGGGCTTTCCAAGCCCAAGCGGGTCGCCCATGGGCTATTTGCCCTCAGAAGCAGCTACCTGTCTGGGCAAGTGGAGGTTTTTACAGAGAAGCAACAGATCTCGAATATATCCCCTTGCTGAGGCAGGCAGAGGCTTCAAGTCCTCCCCTACCTACCTCAGCCTCCACTGAGGTCCCACCTCAGACCCCGGGGCCCGGCCACCATCAGCCTCACTCACCTATATCGTTGTGATGAGCCAGGCCCTCGTCGGAGGTATAGTCCTCATGCAGGATCAGCTGCTCGACGTCGAACTTCATCTCCCCGAAGGTCGCAGAGTTAAGCTTGGATCGGCCCAGGTACACAACGTAGTCATCCTTCTCCGGGTGATTGCTGTGGGAGAGGAGCCCCGTCAGCCTGACCGCCCGAAATCCTGCCGCTCCCTCCTCCCCCCACAGAGGCCTTGAAGCACGACTTGTCCCCAAGGCTGTGACCACATGGAGAGAGACTGAGGGGATGATCACGGCGGGGTCCCCTGCAGGGAAGGGGCTGTGCTTGGGCGGGGCGGGAGCAACACAGAGAAGGGACCCAGGGACTTACATGAAGCAGTGGGTGGCACTGAGGACCCAGCAAGGGCTGATGAGGCTGCCGCCGCACAGGTAGGAGAGAGAGTCGTCCTGGATCTTCCTGTAAATAGCTGCGAACCAGGGCTGGTTCTCAATGGTGGTGAACTCTCCGCCAACGATCTTAAAGCGTGGGGTCACAGCCTTCTGGCCACACTGGAACTCCTGCTGCCTGGGGGTAGAGGGGCGTTCTCCTAGAGAAGCAAAGGGGAGTCTTGGGTGGAGAGAAGGGCGCAGTAGCCTGCTGGGCAGGCCTCCCCCTCAGCCCCCCTGTGGTGGAGGACTGCGGCATCATCGGGAGGGGGTAAGTCCCTTTCCACCTGCTGTCATAAGCCATCGGGGACACTCACTCTCAGAACAGGTGTTCACCATGCACTCTCGGGCGAACTCCATCCGGCCAATCCTCACGTAGCACCAGGGCCTCTTCTGCTTGTCCGGGTTCCTGCCACACGAAGGAAAAGAATGTCACTCGGCCCAGAACGCCTCGTCCCCCTCTGCCCTCCAGGAAGACTCCAGCGGAAGCCCGGCCAGCACTCGGGAAGCCAAAGAGGGTGGCAGCCACCGTTTCAGGGAGGCGGTCCTCTGGCTCTGTGCTCACCTGCAGTAGTTGTGCTTGCCCAGGCCCAGGCTCAGAGCGTCAGGTCTGTGGGCGTTGAACGTCTGCCGAAGGGCACCCACAGAGTCCCAGGCCAGGCAGGGCCGTCCCCTGCTGTCAGTGTTAGCCATTCCTCGGTAAGAGTGACCGTTCCCCTTGTAGCAGGTTTCTGACGTATCTGTGAAGAAGGTCAGAGAATATCAGAGAATTCACCTTCCCTCCCCTTTGGTAAAGACAGCACTCACTACATAGCCCGGACTGGCCTCAAAGTCATGGCAGTCCTCCTGCCTCAGCCTCCACAGTGCTGAGATTACAGGTGTGCCCCACCGCAATTTCCGCCTGATCTCTCATGCGGCCCACCTCTCTGTGGGGATATATCTCTGGCGCTGCTCCTTCCTTGCCGGATCTGAACCCCTACCTACCTGCTTCACAGTGCGCCCCCTGGAATGGCTTCGGGCAGATGCATCGCCGGATGCCAGAGAAGTACTTGTAGGTCACGCATCTACCTCCGTTCAGACAGTCACAGGCCTCTGGGGGACAAAGGCAGAGTAAGCAAGGCCGCAGAAGGCCCGAGGAGGCGTGAGAGCAGACGGCCGCCTCGGCCTCCGCCTCCGCGCTTTCCAAGGTGTCTGCGCGGCCGGCTATTGCGAAAGGGGCAACTCACCTTCATCTGTCACTCCGACTTCCTGTGTGCCCTGCAAGAGATGGGCAGCTGTGTCAGGAGATTCCCACGCGCCTGGGACCCCAGGGCGTGGGGTCCTTGGCCTCAACCCCACCCCGTCCCGCCTCCCTCCGTCTTTGCTTTGTTCAGAGAACGGAAAAACCAGAGGTTTTCACCGGGGAGACTTGACCCGAGCGCCACGCTCCAGCCAAGCTGAAGCTGCGGCTTCCAACCCTCCTGATCCTCGAGACCACCAGGGCCCCCCTTGTCCTGCTCCCCAGGACAGTCCCGAGGCTCCAGCTCCTGCGCGCTCCACCCCCTGCCCCGCGCTGCTGCCCGGTCCCGCAAGCCGCGCTGCCGCGGGCACCGAAGGGACCCGCTCACCTCCGAGGGGCTGGCGAGCAGCGCGCAGAGCAGCAGGGACGCCAGCGGGACGCGCATGGTGGCGGGGCTGGGCCCGGACGGCGGCTCTGCGAGCAGGGAGAAGTCAGGCCGCGCTGCGGTGGGGAGAGCCCTGGCTCCCGCGATCCCAGGCCGGACCGCGCCTCCTCGGGGAGGCCGCCCCTCGTGCTGCTGGGGCGCCGGACGCAGCGGCGGCCGGGAGCCGGGGGAGGCGCGCAGGGGCCGCACTCGCCGGCCGGGCGCAGGGCGCGGGCTCTGCGGCGCAGGGTCGGGCGCCGCGGGGCGGGGAGGCTCCGTGGAGCAGGGAGGGTCAGGCTGCACCGAGTCGCGCTGCGGAGGAGCCGGAGGCCGGCTCTATATCGGGGCCGCCCCGCCCCGCCCCGCCCCGCCCCACCGCGCCTCAGCGGGGGCCCTTTCCTTCCCGGTGCCAGATCCCAAACCCTCGGGTTTGCGTGTGTTTCTGTCTCTGTGTGGATCCCGCAGGGAGGGAGGGCGTGCGTGTGTGTGCGTGTGTGTGTTTCCGTCTGTGGCTATATGTGGACCCCACAGGATGTGTGAGTCTATGTGTGTAGATCCCACGAAGTGTGTGTCTGTGTCTGTGGATGTCTGTGTGTATCTGTGTGTGTCTGTGTGCTGTGTGTATGGGTCTGTGTGTGTGTGCCTGTGTTTCTGTCTCTGTCCGTCTGTGGCTATATGTGGACCCCACAGGGTGTGTGTGTCCATGTGTCTGTGTGTGTGAATCCCACTAGGTGTGTGTCTGTTAATGTCTGTGTGTCTGCGTGTCTGTGTGTGTGCCTGTGTTTCTATCTCTATCTGTCCGTCTGTGGCTGTATGTGGACCCCACAGGGTGTGTGAGTCTGTGTCTGTGTGTGTGGATCCCACGAGGTGTGTGTCTGTGTGTATCTTCGTGTATTGGGGTGTGTGTGTGTGTGTGTGGGTGTGTGTGTGTAGGGGGTGATCAATCCCCAGAGAACGGAAACCTGTGAGCCCTTCTTCGCCCTTCGTCCCATTCACGGGCCCTGGACGCCATCCCAGGGCAGCGTCGCAGACCTCGGAGAGGCAGAGGCTCGCCCTTGCCCTGAAGCCTCCTCTCCAGCCCCCTGACCAGTTAGTTCTGCGACCTGTCCGTGCCTTGCCCGCACAGACCGAGGGGGTGAGCCAGACCCACGCGTCCAGGGGCCGAGTCCACAGCTCCTGTAGTATCTGTACCAAGGTGAGAAGTGGGTGGGACAGACTCCCTGAGACCCACAGGCACGGAGAACCTGCTCCCAGCGGCTCCTGGTGTCCTCAGACACTCTCCCCACACAGCTGTGGGCAGAGGACAAGCTGGATTTATCGCTCACCATGGGCAGAACGTTGAACAGTTGGTACCCAGGGTGAGAGGCGAGGCCCATCTCACTCTGAATTCGCTCTTTGGTTAGGGTCCATCGTGCCAAGAGCAGGACTGGGGGAAACCTGGCAAGGATTGGAGACACTATCGTAGGGTTGTGGGAACACAGGAATCCACACTGTGGATGTGTCCTACTGAAGAGTCCTTGGGTCTTTTAGGAAGTTCCTAGAATGAGCAGCCTGTTTGTTTGTCTGGGAAATAACAAAGTTGGTTCGTACAAAGCGGAATAGTCAAACCTTACTAATTACTTAATATTGAATTGTGGAGGGACAGGAAGTTCTGTTCTCACCTCAGTAGAGAAGCTGGGGTCCTGGAGAACAAGGGAAGAGGAAGACTTATTTTTGGTTCTATGCCCTTTTAAATTTGTCACATTTCTTTTAAAAAAAAAATAACCCTTATTTTGGGGCCGGAGGGTTAGCTCAGTGGTTCCGGCTCCTGCCTCGCAAGCGCAAGGTCCTGAGTTCGATCCCCGGTAACCACATATAATACTGGGCGTGGAGACTCATGCCCACCAACAGTCAACACCGCATACCACAATGCCAGACGTGGTGGCTCATGCCTGTAATCCCATCACTCAGGAGGCAGGGACAGGAGGATTGCTGAGTTCGCGGCAGCTTGCCTGGGCACCATAGTGAGCTCAGGGCCAGCCTGAACTACAAAGCGAGACCCTATCTCAAAAGCCAAAAAAAAAAAAAAACCCTTATTTTATCCATTCTGAAAAGGTAAGTTCACATTTTAAAAGCATTTGAGCTGGTGGTGTAGCATGATACAGTGCTTGCCTAGCATGTGCCATGCTTTGGGCGTGATGCCCAGGAAAAATAAAGAATTGATTAAGTAAATGAATATATGTATATTTAGTATTCTACTTACTCAGGTAGTATTATTTACATTAAGGTAAAAACAATTGCCTCCCCCTCGTAGCTCAGTGCTGCCACCTGTGTGGGAAGTGCAAAGTCCTGAGTTCGATCCCCAGTTTCACAAAAAACAGAAACAATTGTTCGGGCGCAGCATGGTGGCACCACACCATGTAAACCCAGCGCTCTGAGGAGCTGAGGCAAGAGGATCCTAAGTTTGAGGCTACTCTGGTCAATTACATGACTTAGCAAGAAGACCTAGCCTCAAAGTTAAAAAGTTGAAAACCCCAGTACTGCGAAAAGGAAAAGGCAAGGAAGAAAAAAGGCTAACAAAATTGGCCTCTAGAAAGATCATATAAAAGATTTCTTCTTGCCCTTCCTGCCTAAGGACAAGGGGACACATTTGTGTGCCCGCCGTACAGGACCCAGGCACAGTTGGAGGAGCACAGCAAGGACACCGTGGTTCGATTACTTCCATCCCTTTTCCCTAGTGCCAGGCGCTAAGGTTGGGGTCATTTCGATGCCACCTGGCAGACTGGCCCCCTTCCTGGCGGAAAGAGTCTGTGACCTTGTAACTCATTAGGGCCCGAGTCTTGCCGACACCTGTGGCATTTTGCAGCCTTGCAAACCTAGACCTTGGGCCTGGGTCTACACTTGAAGGAGACAGAAAACAAGAAGAGAGAGGCCAGGAGGTGGGAAGGAGGGAGGTCCTGTGCTGAGCCCCAGCTCGTATTTCCAAGTATGGAAAGTGCCAGTTGACTGTCCAGCTTTAGGGAAGCCAGGTGGCTGTGCCATCATCCCCCGGAGTTAGCGCTGTGCTGCTGGCCCACCAGCCTTTGGGGGACCACTGAGTCAGAGGAGCCAGAGCTTCCACACGTTCTCTAGAAGTCTGTGGCCGGTTTTGTTTAGATCTGAGAACCCATTAATTGTAAATAAACGTGATCAAAATGTAAACAGAAATGTTGCAGCCTGAGCAGTTACCCTGAAACTCCTAGGTTAGCTGTTAGGAAATTCCCAGCAGTCTGTCGTGATTCACATGGCTGCCCCAGCAGCTCTCATGACTCCGAATTACTTGGCTGGAGGCTGTCATGCTGATTCTTTGAGAGCAGGATGACCTCATTTCCTCCTGGACGGAGACCGTTAGGCAGTGCGACACCCTTCTTTTCCCTGCTGCACCTCTTCACCTGGCTGGACTTTCCTGGGGCCTCTGATGTGTCCCGGAACTGCCCTTTCCAACCTGCCAATCTTCAGAGTCCCCTGAAATCTCCGTTCATCTTCTGATGCAATCTAGATTTTTCATTCTTTGGGGGGCAAAGTACACATCTGAGACACCTTTGGATCTTGCTTAGCACTTGGCAAATCTTAATCAAATAGGAGCTTTATGGTGAATTCATCAGTAAATGAGTAGGAGCCCGGACTTCTGGGGCATCCCAGAAAGTACCCCTTCTCTCTCTATTTTGTCATAAAAAGAAGTAGTAGCTTATACTTCTTTTTTTTTTTTTTCATACAGTAGTTCTGTCCTTGCTTAAAAGCATTTTGGAAGTCACCTATTTCTCTTTGAAAATACAAAGAACTTATGATACAGACTGGGTTTGTTTTTCCTATTTTGCTGATGAAAAAAATGAGGTGAAGAAAAGATCTATAACTGAGTGACAAAACCAGCACAGGGTCTCAGGTTTTCTGACACTTGTTCCTGTGCTCTGTCCCTCACTCTCTCCATAAAGTCGTGGAATAAGGTGAGGAGAAGGGCGGAGTGATGTTAGATATTCCAAGCCAGGCAAAGAGGCACACATCACAAGTACTCAGGAGGCTGAGGCAGGAGGATCACAAGTTCAAGGCCAGAATGGGTGATTTAGCAAGACCCTATCTCCAAATTTTAAAAGAGCTGGGGATGTAGCCCAGTGCTTGGCTGGCATGTAAGAGGTCCTGGGTTCAATTCCCAGTACTGAAAAAAACCAAAATGTTCCAGTTCAGATATTCTAGCTCTAGCACCGCCACTGACTTTGGAGACCTCTTTGCAGAAACGCTGCTCTGAGGCCCCTAGTTAGCTGTTTGGTGAATTTCAGGAACTTTCTTTGTGGTCTGGATTACTTGAAGTTTCTTTGAGAAGGTGTGAAGAAGGAACTGAAAATATATGATTTCATTCTTCCCCTGGCTTCGAGAGGAAAGCCACCAACCCCTGCTTTTGTGTCTCAGGGATCCGGTTCTCCGGAGTTGGATGAGGTGGCAGAAATAGTGGCAGGGGCCCTATGTAGGAGCTGCTTTAAAAAAGGGAGACAAAATGTACCAATAAAAAAAGGAAAAAAATGTGGAGTGTAATTGTAATGTGTATATATAATGTACCAATAAAATGCACCAATTAAAAAAAGGGGCAGCCAGTTGTGTTGGCTCACATCTATAATCCCGGCACTCAGGAGGCAGAGGCAGGAGGATTGCCGAGTTCGAGGCTTCCCTGGGCTACATAGTGAGCTCAGGGCCAGCCTGAACTACAAAGCGAGACCCTGTCTCAAAAAAAAAGGAGGCACAGGCCTCTGTATGTGCGGGGGGAAAAAACAGTGTCTACACCTGGCCTAGACAGTACATCCAGGAGGTGAGACCCCTGAAAGGCCCTTTCTCCTGAGAGAAGCTCATGTGGAGGCGAGGATGTACTCTGAATAACTACACTGATACTCGACCACGAGCTGAATGATCCTAGAGGAGACACTGCGCCGCCTGTGCCTTATTTTGCAGACTGGCTAGCTCGCGTACCTGTGTGAAAGTTTCTGTTCCTTCCTCCCTTTCAGTATGTACCACGAGCCCACTATGTCTCAGGCACAGTTCCAGAGACTAGAGGTGTCAGCGTGCACTTTGTAGACTCTAACTCCGACCCTGGGTGTTTCTCGGCTCTGGTCCGTAGACCGGAAGACCAGGTCACGCTGGACTCCATCACGGGATTCCAGTTAAATGAGGATGTTGTGTCTTTGGCCCACAGCCCCCAAGAGCTGAGCAGCTGCAACACACAGCTGCAAGGGCTGCGCCCCCACAGCTCTAACTCCCACTCACCGCCCTCAGCTGGTCTCTGTGACCCGCGGCTCTTCTTGTCCTCTTACTGTGCGACAAGCAGACGACTCACGGTTCTCAGAGGGGCCGCAGAGCGCCCACGGCCCAGCTTCCATGGTTTGAGGACCCTTTCTCTCTGCTAAGGGTGAGGATGGCTTCAGCAGGAAGCCACGTCCGGCCTGTAATGTGATAGGGGAGGATCAGGGCTGTGGGGCCCCCAGCAGCCTGTGGAAAGGGGTGGAAGGAAGCCACATACTTGAGCTTTTACTCATGGAAAGCAAAGGTCCCAGGAGCTGGACCCTGAGGTTAGACAGTGTCGTCAACACCACGAAGCCCTGGCCATGATGGTCCCTCCACTGCAGCCCCCTGAATTCGTCATGTGTTCAGCCTTACCATCCCTGGCTAGATTTCTAGCCCCACCCAGGCCAGCGAGCCCAGACCTCTGCGTGAATGTCTTGAGCTTTGGCCAATTTTTATTTTTTTTAATTTGTAATGCAAATCCAATTACCATGTAAATCAGAGACTTATTGCCCTAAAGGAGCATTGGTCATGACTCTCCAGGCCTTCTGCTTTCCGAGTTCCCCACCAGAAACTAAAATCAGGCCCCAGTCTTGGAACTTCTACTTAGAATTCAGGGTATCATGTTGGGTGGCAGTGTATGTTTATCTGGAAGCTAAGGGGCTGCCCAGGATCAAAGCGCTGGAGCAGGGAGCCAGGAATTGCTGGCTTTGCCAAGTCAGTGACATTTAGGGAGATATGGTCAACCACAGGCTGAAACAGTTTAAAAACTCCTGCTTAGCCAATGGCACATGCCTATAATCTTAGCATTTGGGAGGCTGAAGAAGAAGGATTATGGTAGTTAGTGGTATAATATATAAAATATAATTATAAATGAACTATATATAATGAGTTCAAGCCCAGCCTGGCGTACAGGGTGAGATCTTGACCCAAAAGGGGGTGGGGAACCCTGGGGAATTAGCTCAGCGGTGCTGTACCTGCCTTGCCGGTGCAAGGTTGAGAGTTTGATCCCTGGTACTGAAAAAAAAAAAAAAAAGAAAGAAAAGAAAGTAAATAAATAAATGAATAATCCTGTCCAGAAGGGAAACAAGATAACTTCCACAGATCACATGGGGTGTAATTTCACGTTCTCACAGCTAGCCCAAGCTAGATTCTGCATGCTAGATGCTTTTCTCTTAAAGCAAAGGCAAGCACTTCTTCCATTCCACAGAAAAGAAAAAAGAGGCTAATGAAGGGAAATGAATCATCTGAGTTCATTCATTGAAACTGAGATTGAGAGCCCATAGATTTTGAGGAACTTTGTGACACATTTCCACCCTCTCCCCTCTGTTCCCTGTGCTCAGCTCCTCCTTTCCTGACCATGCTCTCCCCGTCCTCTCTGCTCAAGGGCAGCGGTGTTCCCTCCCGCAAGCGGTGGCTGAGAACAACTTGATCGGCCTCTGGGGAAGGTTTGGGGGCAGCTGCATGGTGGGGAGAGGATGGTCTCCTTTTGGAAGATGCTGTGGAACTGGATGCATGGATATCTGTGAGGAGAGAGGGCAGAGCCATAGCAGGGCCCCCAGCGACGCAGCATAAGCGAGAGGAGCAGGGGTCGGTGATATCCATTCCAGGATGCTCCTTGTTTATTCCGGGGACCACGTTAACAGCAGGAACTAAGGCATAGGACATCTGTTGTCTTCAGAGGGACCTTCTCTGTCCCTTGTCAGAGACAGATACTAAAGCTGGTGCAGTGGCATGTACCCTGAGTCCCAACTGCTAGAGAGGCAGAGGCAGGAGGAGTGCTTGAGCCCAGGAGCTTGAGGCCAGCATGGCAAGACTGTGCATCAAAAAATCAATAAAAAATTAAAACGTGCCGGGCGTGGTGGCTCACGCCTGTAATCCCAGCACTCGGGAAGCAGAGACAGGAGGATTGCTGAGTTTGAGGCCTGCCTGGGCTACATAGTGAGCTCAGGGCCAGCCTGAACTACAAAGTGAGACCCTGTCTCAAAATAAAAAAAAATTAAAACCTGTATACTTATAATAACCAACTTATAGTTGCATGACATTCATCTTTGAGTCATTTTCTTTTTGCAAACTTCTACCCCCCCCAGCTGAATTATATCTCCAGTCTTCTTCATTTTCTGTTTTGAGTTAGAGTCTTACTAAGTTGCTAAGTTGGTCATACTGTGTTCGAACTGATCCTCGCCCCGTCTCGGCCTCCCAGGAAGCTGGGATTGCAGGCCTGTTTCCACCAAGATGACAGGATGACATTCAAACAGGAAGGGGGTTGAGCTGTGCTTGGAGTGGGGAATCTTCCTACTTGTTTTTTTTCTCCCCAGTACTGGGGATTGAATTCAGGACCTTGCAATTGCCAGGCAGGGCGAAGCTGAGCTGCTTTCCCAATTGTCCCACTTCTAACCCATGATGACGCCCCAGGGTAGAGCCCACTGTCCCCATCCTGTCTGTATTTGTTCCTGCCTACCCAGCACTACCCGGACTTTAATAAAAATCTCCTTCCTTTTGTTTACTACAGCCAGCCACTGTTGTGTCTGACTGGAATCACTGTTTCTTCTGGGTATGCTTTTGTATCTGTGTAGCCACCTGGAACCATCCACAGCCTTTCCTCCTTTTTTACAGCCATTATTCAACCACATTTCCATGATGGGCTCCTCAGTGGAAAAATAACAATAGCCACTCTCCGCTGCACTGCGCATGCCTGGTGTTGAGCAGGTGTCAGGCTAATAGCTCTGTATGTACCAACTGGTTCAATCCGCAGTGAGGGATATGCAATATCATACCCATTTTATGGATGAAACAACTGAAGTTCAGAGAGTTAAACAACCTGCCCAGAGTTACACAACCAATACTGTACTTGGCAGATCAAATCTAGGCTTCTTGCTCCAAGGTCTGTGGCTTTGCCACTGTAGTTTACAGAACTGGGAGTCAAACTCAGGGCCTCTGGCGTGCCAAGTAAGGGCTGTCTAACCTCCAGCCACACCCTCACCCCAAAGGCTTGCATTGGTAATTACGGTGATAACATGGTCTCCTGCCTTCCTTGAGAGGGGCAGAAGTGCTTATTTTAGTTACCTTTCTAGTTGCTGGGACAAAATACTTGATACCCAAAAATAAAGGGGTTGGACCAGAGATTTAGCTCAGTGGTTCCAGCACCTGCCTCGCAAGTGTAAAGTCCTGAGTGCACCCCAGTAACCACATACAATGCTGGGCATGGTGATCACGCCCACCAGCCATCAATACCACATACCACAGTGCCGGTCGAGGTGGCTCACGCCTATCATCCCAGCACTCGAGAGGCAGAGGCAGGAGGATTGCAGAGTTCAAGGCTTGCCTGAGCTACATAGTGAGCTCAGGGCCAGCCTGAACCACAAAGCAAGACCGTCTCAAGAAATAAATAAATAAATACATACATACATACATACATTAATTAATTAATTAAAGGGGTTTATTTCGCTCACAGTTTGTGGAGGTTTTAATCCCTCCTGGCTGGCTCCATGGTAATAAGTTGTGGGAAAATCACATTGTCCCACTATGCCAGTGCATAATTGGGTTCATTTTCTTCCCCTGGGAATACCCAACTGAACCACAGTCTTTCCACCTAGACTTTTCCACCTGGACTTTTCTCCAAGTCCACTCTTCAAGGTGGAGGCCAGTGGACAGCAAGGCAAGAAAAGCCAGGCTGCAAGGTGGAGCTGGGGCATAGCTGCCTGAACAGGGAGAAAGTAACAAATCCATGCCTGAGAGCCTGGAGTCAAGCACCCCATTCTTGGGTGACTTCGAAAGAATCCATTCTCAGAAAGTCATTGCTTCAGCACATGTGTACCTGGGCTTCTTTTAGATTCCTACTGATGGTTTAATTTGCAAAATGCCAAAGGGACAGCTAAATGAAGGCACTGCTGTATGTGGTTACCAGGATCGAACCAGGGACCTTGTGCTTGCTAGGCAGGCACTGGAACCACTGAGCTATATCTTCTGCCCTCTTTTCTTTTCTTTTTAAAAAAATTTTTTTTCCCTTCTTTTTCCTGTACTGGCCTTTTCTGAACTTCTCAAGGTCAAGTTTTGTTTGTTTGTTTGTTTGTTTTAATTTCTAGTGACTTATGTTTCCATTTGAATAGCCTGTTGGCTTTGCAGCAAGATAGAACTAATCTCAGGGACAATGAACCTAGACTTTGTGCAATGACCACAATATTTGCATTTTGAGGAGGCAATAGTGACATTAACCCCTGTGAAGATGCTCTGCTCCATAGAGTACTGTCCTGAAGCTTTGCTTTGTTCAGTTTGCAAAGGAAATTCTACGCCAAGCTCTAAAAGTAAAAGTAAACCGGGGCTGGAGATTTAGCTCAGTGGTTCTGGTACCTGCCTGGCAAGCACAAGGTCCCTGGTTTGATCCTGGTAACCACATACAACAGTACTGGGCGTGGTGACTCACGCCCACTATCAGTACCACACACCACAGCGCTAAACATGGTGGCTCATGCCACTCAGCAGGCAGAGGCAGAAGGACTGCTGAGTTCGAGGCTTGCCTAGGCTACACTGTGAGCTCAGGGCCAGCCTGAACTATAAAGTGAGACCCTGTCTCCCCACCCCCCCCCAAAAAAAATCAGTACCACATACCATAATGCCAGGCATGGTGGCTCACACCTCTAATCCCAGCACTGGGGAGGCAGAGGCAGGAAGATTGCTGAGTTTGAAGCTTGCCTGGGATACATAGTGAGGTCAGGACCAGCCTGAACTACAAAGCGAGACCCTGTCTCAAAAAAATAAAAAAAAAAGTAAAAGAACTAAATTCAACTCAGCCTATGTATTTCCAGTCAATCAGAAGACACTTTTAAGTATTTGAATCACACTTAGAGCATCCTAGGGTTTCTGGGGGCCCTTGCAAAAACAGGAAGATATCCTTATTTTGAAGAAGTCTGAAATGTGCTTAAGAAGACAAATTAAATTTACAGGGAACAACTACAAAGCCATTAAGTGGGATGGTTATTGTTCAGAAAACCAAAACAAAAAAACAATCGGGCACAGTAGCACATGCTTGGGAGGCTGAAGTAAGAGAATTACTTGAATCCAGGAGCCAAGACTAGGTTGGGCAACTAGTAAGGCCCCCTCTCAAAAACAAAGACAAGGGAGCCAGGCGTGGTGGCTCACGCCTGTAATCCCAGCACTCGGGAGGCAGAGACAGGAGGATTGCTGAGTTCGAGGCTTGCCTGGGCTACATAGTGAGCTCAGGGCCAGCCTGGACTACAAAGCGAGACCCTGTCTCAAAAAAAAAAGAAAAAGAACTGAAGATGTGTTACGTGCATGTATCAACTCCCCACAATGAATGTAATCATCATGTTTGGCAGATGTGTACTAATAGAAAAAAAATGAAAGAAGAAAAAAAAAACAAATAACAACAACAGAACAGAAAACAGCAAGTTTTGTTGAGGACCCGGAGAAATTGGAACTCTTGTGCACTATTGGCGAGACTGTAAAATAGTGCAGCTGCCGTGTGGCAGTTCCTCAGAGCCAAGCGGTTCACCAACCCCACGCCTGTAAGTACAGCCCAAAAAGGTGAACACAGACAACATGGAGGACATTGCACACCCGCGTTCCTAGCAGCACTATTCCTAATAATCAATAAGTGGAAGGAATTCAAGCATCCATTGACAGATAAATGCACAAACAAAATAGGGTCTACACAAACTATGGGCCATGACTCTGACTCAAAAAAGGAAGAGTCCTGTCCCATGCTACACCACGGATGAGCCTGGACGACATGTTGTTAATCACAATAAGCCAGTCGCCAAAAGGTTGAATGTCAGATTCCACAAAGATGAGGCATCCGGGAGAGTCAGATTCACAGATCCAAAGGTAGAACGGTGCTTGGAGAGGGGGAGGCTCTTGCGTCATGGGTACAGAGTTTTGGTTTTGCAAAATAAAAATTTTGGAAATCTAGTGCCCAAAGAAGTCAGGCTACTGAAGTGCACATTTTAAATGGTTAAGGTGGTACATTTTATGCAATATGTATAAATAATATACATGTGCCATAAATGCAGTAAAGGCTTAGAGAACCGAGACAGTAAATTTAGAGATCTCCTGGCCTTGAACAAATTTTAAAAGATGGGTCAGGCACGGATTGGTAGAGGGCAGACAAAGATTAAATTCCAGACAAGACTTCAGGAAAAAAGACTGTGGCTAACATTTTATAGCTCAGAGAATAAACCTTAGATGTGTTTACCTGTAGTGTATATACACAAACAGTGAGAAGTCTGGCCCAGCAGGAGAACACCTCACCTTGCAGAGAAATGAGAACTAAGCACAAATAGGCTGAGGTCAGGTTATAAAGGTCTTAGAAACTGGGTGACTGTCTCCACTTGACACCCTGTACCACAGGAAACTACCGTAGGTTCTTGAATATATATGGTTTTTACTGAAAACTCAAAATTACCTCTGATCTCAGTTGACACACGGAAAACTGAAGAGAGCAACTTAGGTTTTGTGTGGGCCTGGGCCAGACAGGATGGGAGCCAAAGAGGGGTGGGGGAAGTTGTGGGAATGAGAATTCAAATGAGCAGGCATCGAAACGGGAAGTACAGGGCAAGGGAAGAGATCAGACTTGGGTAGTAGTCATCATTCCTGTCTTGGGGTTGTGTTTGTTTGTTTGCTTTTGAGACAGGGTCTCACTATGTGAGACCCAGGCTGGCCTCAGAATTCATGGTGATCCTCCTGCCTCAGCCTCCCAAGAGGTGGTATCACAGGCCTGTGCCACCACAGCTAGCTGTCATCTTTCCTATCATTAGGAGCTATTGCTTTCCCAAAGTTGAAGGGTCTTGGGTTTCTGCCTTGGAAAGGGCTTAAACCTTTCCTTTAAAAGGCTGGGCCATGAAACCCTTATGCGAAGGACAATAATCTCATGGACAAGAACAGAAAGAACAGGGGCACAGAGCCTCACTGTCCATCCCAGTGTCACTTGCGGAGTCCAGAGACCACATGTCTGAGCACACCATGTGAAAGCTTCCTCTTTATTGTTGTTGTTGCTGTTTGAAGATGGGGTTTCCCTACATAGTTCAGGCTAGCCTTGAACTCCTAGTGATTCTCCTGCCTCAGCCTCCCGAATCCTGCCTGGGATTACAGGTGCACACCACCATGCCAGGCCAGACCTTCTACTGGAGGACGGTAGTGACCACCTCTAGGAAGGTATGGCCAGAGAATGAAGCTTACTTCATCTGTGAACCTATCTGAGTCACTTCCCTCCTGGCCTCCGCTTTCCCTTTTGTGCAATGCAGAGGGTATTTTTTTCCACCTGCTTTTGCAGAAGACAGAAGTGGCTGAAAGAAAGAGAAATGTACATTCGGTGCTTTAACCCCCACCCGGCGCTGCCGGAACCCAAGGCCACTGTGCGCTCGGCCCTGCTCTGAGCAGCACCGGGCGCCTTTAAGCCGAGAGTCAGAGAGACATGCGGCCTGAGCTGAAGCAACCCCAGGTGACAGCAGCCCTCAGGGCCAGGTTGATGTGGACATGGGGACAGGTTTGACACATCCTCCTCTCGAAATCATAAGTCCACAGAAAGGATGTAAGTTTTAAACAATGTAAACAAATGTTACCCAGAGAGCCTGGGTTCTGGGAATGTGAATAGGGAATTTTGTCCAAAATTCCAGGTCTCCGAGTTCCCCTCGAGCAGTCATGAGGATCACACAGGAGGTGAATCACCACACCCAACGTCTGCCTCGAAGACCTACACCACCCGCGACGATCCTGGCCAAGGCAGGGGCTGGGGGAGCATCTGATTCAGCTAGTTTAAGGGCTGGAGCTGAGGAATAGAAAATATTCCCCTAGGTTCTGATGGCACCAAGAAACAATTTTGCCCCAGGCTCTGGATGCCATTCTCATTCTGAGGTCAGTAGCAGGTCAGAGCCAAAGTTAGTCCCCATGGCGTCAGGCGCCTCTGGTCTGGAAGACTATTCGGAAAAAGGCGCTCAGAACATTGTGGGGCTGAAGAAATTGAGTTTATATCCTTTCCAGAATCTGTGCCATTTCTTAGTCCAGCTCTGTGTAAAACGGGTGGCTCTGAAGGGGAGAGAACAAAGACCACAGGAGAAAAGCGTGTCACCTGCTTGTGGGCTATGTGGATTCACTGCCAAACGAAATGCTTTTTTCTCAGATCCGGGAGAGCCCAGTGGGGTCCTTGGGAGGAGGAGCAGATCCAGGAGTCTGGAGCACTCAGAGGATATGAGGTACACGATGCTCCACAGGGGCCCCATCTCACGTCCCTTTTATCACATCCATGATAAGAAGTGGAAAACAGCCCAGTGTGGTGCTATGTTCCTATAATCTCCGTGCGCTGGAAGGTGAAGCTGGAGGTTCACATGTCCAAGCCCAGCCCCGGGAAATTTAGTGACTTGGGGGAGACCTTGTTTCAAAACTTTTAAGATATGTTTTTTTTTTTTT